>OZ010692.1:14530737-14805895 GCA_963932265.1 Thymelicus lineola
TGGCCATACACGATCAAGTTTACTTGTCAAGTTTGCAGCAGACTTGACGTGAAACATAAAAAAATATTATAACAACTGACTGATATTGATAATTTATGTATTTTATCTGTACCAATCGGTGCAACCCGTTCCGATATCTGTACTTCGTTATAAAAGCATCCTTAGACCTCAGTCCCAGTTCTCAACTTCAACGTCGACTTGGGTTCTTATACCGACATCGTTTGTCATCATTAGCAAATACGCTTACTCATCGCAGCTATTTTGCTAATGTGGAAAATTTACAGTACACTTACGTTTTTTAAACCCTTATCTCTATTAGTTACAACCCATTAACAGCCCACGAGGCGTAAGGAAGCTTCCATCTGCGATATTTCCACAGGGTAAACACTTCAGTGGATTCTTTTAAAGCTAGCCTACTGATATTATAAATTTAAAGATGTTTGGATTTGTCTTTTTATCACTCACCGTTGTACGGATTAGCATACGGATACACTTAGCATAGGGATAGTCCATGTATAGAAGAAGTAAATAGAGATAGAAGTTATACGCACCGCGAAGGATTGGATAGCTTGCCTGCGTCTGCGTTCCCACCCACCTATGACGTGGATGACTTCAAGAAAAGAGTGAATAGGCTTTTATTAAGTTAGTGCGCTCACCAACCTGGACCATATCTTCACTTACCATCAGGTGGGATTGTGGTCAAACATTAACTTATTTTAAGTAAAAAAAAGTAAATTAATATAAAACATGGCTGGCTGGCTTCAACCCATTAATGGCCCTTTACTGGGCACGGGTCTCTTCTCTTGAGGAGGCCTAGAGCATACTCCACCGCGCTGCTCCAGGAGGAATATAAAACATATAACAATATTAAACAAAATAGTATAATATAAAACATTACCGAACGTTTTTGTTTCATGCTCTTCATAACTAATTATTTTGCCGGTTGTACCTGCCTACGTTACGTAATTTGTATATCGTTATTTGTATGTTTACAGACTGTAGTCACTGAATTGTACCCTGTGACCTTGTTACAGCCTTGAACTGTGCAATGACACAGCAGTTTGGTAACGATGATGAATGGATCGCAGAGAATAGTTTTAATATCTGAACCCGATATTACAGGCTAGTCGACGTATCTAACAGTTTTTGATAGATTTGTGAGCAGGAAATATTCTCCTGATTACTCGGGATAGAGATTTCCTGAAAATGGCGTAGTATCACTTGTACAGTGTTAAGTCTTAAATCTTTTTCTGTACAATCAATACTTTGCCCAATAAACGTGAAAACAAAAAAATCATGTTTTTCAAGGTGACCTTGTTATCAGCGTGTCAAAATACATAGGTATGTATTCCAAAATTCAGATCAATCGGAGGTATGAGCTAAAAAGTTTATCCAACCTTTTTAACGATGTTAGATAAGGGTTGTCATTTCAGTTGTATTTCTACTTATAAGTTTATTACTACGGAACCGTATCAATTATCAACTGATTTGGAAAATTCTTTTATAATTTTGAAAGGTGTACTCGTAGTTAATAGATTGGTCCCATATTTATTAAAATTCAGTTCTGATCTAACTCAAATATTATAGGTCTATATAATATTTTTTTTTATGGAAATAGCCGGCAACCGTGCTGACGATCCACCTGATGGTAAGTGGCTATCACCGCCCATGAACATCAGCATCACCAAAGGCATCACTGATGCGTTGCCGGCCAAGAAAGAAAGAAGAAAAAGAAAGAAAGAACTGGCTCTCAAGCCCCCAGCCGGAACAAGACGAATAGTTTGGCGGCTGACTCATGCTCGAGGGTGGTAGCTAGGGAATGCAATCTCGATCTCGCGAGATCTCGTTCTCGCGAGATCTCGGCCTTTTTTAGCGAGATTGATCTCGGACGAAAAACAGGGCGAGATCTCGCGAGTTTAACGAGATTGCACTCGAGCATAAAATCGTCTTATTCGAAGCGCGGACTGACACGGACGGAGCTGCGATTTGTCGGCTTCGTTCGGTGCGCGGGAGGCGGAACAAATCTTTCATTTTATTGCTATATTTTGTTAATTAATCTCTAATATCTAATTGATCTACTGAGTAGATATAGTTTAATCGATAATAATTCAACTCAACTTAGATAATTAGTTTATTTTTTTTTACTTCTCGTTATTTTGTTTGTTATAAAATAACTGTTTTATTACTAAAAGATTTTTGATTGATATTAGAAGAGAAGACTGGTTGTTTATTTCATTTGTTATTTGATAGCTACGTACGTCAAAGTTTACTATTAAGAAGTTTATTAAAAAATTATAGACACATATGTCAAACAATGTTTGGTACATAAAAGTCTATTGAAAAAATTCATGAAAATAAATGTTTATCTTGTAATATGTACTTACAATTTTTATCATTTTTTGCAAAGAAAACACACAAAACTGCCAATCTCGCGAGATCTCGAAATTGGCGAGATCTCGCAGTATTGTTATTCATAAACTCGCGAGATCTCGCTTGAGCCCCAATCTCGCGAGATTTGCATTCCCTAGTGGTAGCTATCCAGGCGAACCCCATGGAGAAATAATAATAGTAATAATGGTATTAATTAACAATGAAAATCAATACTACCAATATACGGTAGGCCTTACCACCAGCGATGGTGTATATAATAATAGCGATGTGTATATAATAATAGCGATCTTGTAATATTACGTTTCTAGAAGACTTTCTTTGAAGTCCGTTATTTTTTGTAGTAAAACTTTGTTGCAAGGGTAAAAAAGTTAAAACACAACGTTCCCGTACGTGTTTTGTTTGCATACAAACATTGTCTTGTTGAACTTCCACGTGTGCAAATGTTACCTGCCCATTTTCTGTAGAGTGTAGAGTGTGTTAGAATTGGAACTAGGTGAAGTGGATATCGAGACTAGATGTATTAGTGAGATGAGTGCGTTTGCTTACTCGAGTACCTACCATTGTGTTCTATGGTATAATGCGCAGATGGAGAAGCTCTTAACTTCAACGTTGTACTACGAGTATAATAAAAAATATTTTACAACTAATTCAAGAAGGATGGTGGTATCTAGCTAGTAAGAACCCTTACCATGACGGTCGCACCATTTTTGAAGTGAAAATTTCTATAAGTGCGTTGGACATTTTTGAGGTGGGATAAATCATAAAACCAATCAGCTCGCGATACCGTAGTTATTTTAATCGACACCTATATGTGGCGCCATCTCAGAAATAAGTACAAAACTATATTTACTGTGCATTCTATAGAGAGACTGCAATCCATGGAGGATCACTAATTTTAGTGCACAGCAATATACCTTGTAAAGATCGAAAGGACATTGTTAGTCTTTCTATTGAGCGCACTATAGAGCTAGCCTGTGTGGAGCTGGAGCGGTTTATTATAGTCTGTATATATCGCCCCCCCTCTGGGGATTTTTGCCTATTCGAAGATACTCTAGAGGATGTCCTTAAACGGTTATTTGTGTCGAAAAAAGAATTAATAGTTTGCGGTGACTTTAATGTTGACATTTTAGTAGAATCTTCTATAGCTGCTAGGTTACTCGCATTGTTTAAGTGTTTTAATTTAAATCCTTCGTTTACTGAGCCTACCAGAATAACTGCAACTTCACGTACTTGTATCGATAATGTATTTTGCAATTGTGAGATATTAGACAAAGAAATACTTAGCAAGTTGAGATCAGACCACTGTGGGCAAAAAATAGCGGTACGTAACAGCCACGATAATAAGAAAAAAATAATAAAATATAGACCCGTGACAAAGAGAAAAATATCACTTTTTAAAGAAAAAATTCAAACAAAATTGCGTAAATCAGTGTATTCTCAAAATGGTCATCCTATTAATCTTTACAATACATTGTCTAAAAATATTAATGACGAGTTTAATCGAATATTTCAATTCAGATACATAGAAGAAAGTAAAAATAGTAAATTTAGCGACTGGGCTACTGTAGGTATTTTTAAAAGTAGAAACAAATTATACGAGCTTTATGACGAAAAACAATATAATTTTTCTCCCTCATTTCAGGAATACGTAAGAAATTACTCAAAAATTTTCAAAATCATCTGTACTCAAGCAAAGTCAATGTACATAAAGGATAAAATAGTTAATTCGGATAATAAAATAAAAACCACCTGGGATATCATTAAAAATGAGACCGGCAACTCTAAATCTTGTGACTTTAGTTATGAAATAATGATTAATGGAAACAAAATCACTTCTGATAAAGAAGTGGCAAGCGGTTTTGAAGAGTTCTTCCGCAACATTCCCGTTAAATTAACTAGTACACTATCCTCTTCTCCAACAGAAGCATTTTATCTATTAAGAGATAATGTTAAGGAATGCAATGTGGTATTTGACTTTAAGCACATTACAATCAGGGACATAATTAAAGTTTTCCAGTCTCTGAAAGTAAAAAGTACGGGTGATCTCTGGGGTATTTCAGTAAAAATAATTCGTCACATAATAGATATTATAGCTCCTTGTTTAGTTGTAGTTTTTAATAAATGCATAGATCTTGGTGTATTTCCAGATCTAATGAAATGCAGTAAAGTTATACCATTATTTAAAACAGGTGAAAAAACGGATATTAATAATTATAGGCCAATTTCTATATTACCAACACTCAGTAAGATCTTCGAAAAGATCATACTGAATCAAATGCTAACCCACTTCAACAATAATAATTTATTACATCCGGAGCAATACGGTTTTACTAAAGGTCGTAGTACAACAGATGCCGGAGCCAGGCTCTTAAAGCATATATATGAAGCATGGGAGTCGTCGCAAAATGCTATAGGTGTATTTTGTGATTTATCAAAGGCGTTTGATTGTGTTGAGCATGATACATTAATATCTAAACTTAGTCACTATGGCGTGAAAAACAAGGCCCTTAGCTTGCTCGCATCTTATTTAAGTAATAGGATACTAAAGGTTAATATAAACGATGAAAAGTCATCAGGGTCACCTACTGTGATGGGTGTTCCGCAAGGCTCGATCTTGGGCCCTTTTCTTTTCCTGGTGTATATAAATGACTTACCACATTATGTTAAAAACCATGCGAACATTGTGCTGTTTGCAGATGATACATCATTAATATTTAAGACTGATAGGAATAAAAATAATTTTGACGATGTTAATAGTGCTCTGTCGCATGTCTCACATTGGTTCACTATAAATAATTTACTTTTAAATGCAAAGAAAACCAAATGCTTAGAATTCGTGTTGCCAAATGTAAAAAAAGTAAATAAATCTCTTAAATTAAATAATGAAACATTAAATATAGAGGAATCCACGGTTTTTTTAGGGGTGACCTTGGACAGTAAACTGCAATGGGGCCCGCACATAGCATCTCTCACAACTAAACTTGCTAGGGCTGCTTATGCTGTTAGAAAAATAAGGCAGCTCACTGACGTCGACACTGCTCGGCTTGTTTATTTTGCATATTTCCATAGTGTTATGTCTTATGGCATTTTACTGTGGGGCAAAGCAGCCGGTATTGAACAAATTTTTGTATTACAGAAAAGAGCCATTAGAGCTATTTATAAACTAAAATCAAGGGAGTCCTTGCGTATCAAATTTAAACAAATAGGTATACTTACAGTAGCTTCCCAATATATTTATAATAATTTAGTGTTTATACGGAATAACATAACTGCATATAAACAAAATTGTGATTTTTCAAATCGTCAAACAAGAAGGATGCATCAATTGGCTACCTCTTCGTACCGTCTTTCCAAAGTGCAACGTTCTTTTATGGGACTAGGTATAAAATTTTATAATAAAGTCCCAAAACAAATACGTGACTTACCAGTGGAATCTTTTAAGAAACGTGTAAAGGCTCAGCTCTTAGGCAAGGGCTACTATAGCATAAATGAATATTTAAATGACAAGGATGCTTGGAAATGACTAGCTAGGCAACCAGTTCTGCACAGGTTAGAGAATACCTATTTTTGTAATAGATATAAGTTTTATTTTTAAAAGATGTGCTGAGGAGTTTCTTTACGGCTTTTCTTCTCCTCCATGACAAAGCACCTTTCCGAAAAGCTGGTAGATTAAAAAAATGACGTGCATAAGAGTATCAGTGATACCTACATGAATAAAGATTATTTCATTTCATTTCATTTCATTACTTAATTTACTGCTCGTATTAATATTTTAAGCTTGTAGTTTACATCGCACGCTTAATAATAAAGAGAAATATCTCAAAAATTATAAACTACGGGAAATTACGTTTTAAGTTTTGCATGTTTGATTAGTTGCACTAAATGAAAAATAATAAGTCAAATGAAAAAAAATTTTTTTTTTTTAAACGCTTTTATTTCAATAATGTTTAGTTTATAAAATTAGCTACAAGTTGTGAAAATTTCAAGTCTCTACGTAAAATAGAACATACGACTAAGCTGGACAGGGTTCAAAATCAGGCATTACGAATTATTGGCGGATTTATAAGAAGTACTCCTATACATACTATGGAAAGCGAGCTCTGTGTACCTCCAC
Source organism: Thymelicus lineola (assembly GCA_963932265.1). NCBI lineage: Eukaryota > Metazoa > Arthropoda > Insecta > Lepidoptera > Hesperiidae > Thymelicus > Thymelicus lineola. The sequence goes on from OZ010692.1 coordinate 14,537,243, forward strand.
TGCACTTAAGAAGGTTATATCTTGGTATTAAATACTGCCTAAAGGCTCGGGCATTGGGTGATAATGGAACGGTTACACTGTTACAAGATTTGTTTTTAGCAGCAAATAAAAATTATTGGGGTTTCAAGAAAAAGCCATTATTGGCCTTATGTTTTGGCGAGGTTAAAAATGAAGAGATGTACTGTTGTTATCCTTTAGACATGTTTTCATTAGATACATGTGTTAGTAATATTGAGACAGATGAAAGTGTTTTATCAAGTTTAGATTGTATTAGTCGGTCAAAAAATGCCTATGATATAAATACATTAAAATATGACGTTATAAATGAGCTTAGGAGAAAGTATTGTGACTATTATATTATTTATACAGATGGTTCAATTAGTGACATTGGGCGAGGGGCTTCATTTATCGATACTTACACAAAAGTTAGTGGTTGTTTTAAAGTAGTTGGTAATGTCTCGATAATGTCGGTGGAACTCTTGGCTATTTTTAGAGCCTTATGTTATATTAAAACCCTGAAGAAACGTAAATTTGTAATTTGCAGTGACAGTAAAAGTGCACTTCAACACATAAAATATTGTACAGCCGGCGGGAGGGGTGTTGCGATTGCCTATAATATCTTGGCACAATTGTACGAACTTCGTGATCGGGGCGTAGACATTAAATTGCAGTGGGTTCCATCGCACATTGGCTTGAAAGGTAATGAGGAGGCTGACGCGATAGCAAAAACAGGTATGTTGGAAGGAAGTGTTCATAATATCCTTCCAATGTATTCGGAGATTTTACCTAGGTTTAGAAAAGGATGTTACAAAAAGTGGAAACAATATTTTAATGAACGATCACTTGAGAAGGGAATTTGGTACAGAACTATTCAGTGTGAGCCTCCGCATATACCATGGTTTATAAACGTAAACATGCCAAGAACTCTTTTGAAGACAGCACTTAGGTTAAGAACAGGTCACTTGCCATTAAAAAAATTTGCATATTTAATGGGCAAATCTGACAGTCCCAACTGTGAGGCATGTGGTGTCGTCGAAGACGTCCACCATGTATTGGTGGAGTGCGTTCGCTTTCAGAGCGAGAGGCAGTCACTTGAAGTGACTTACAATCTTAATAGTATGGATGTAGGTAGGTTTCATCCCATCTTGTCGAAGCCGACCTCCGACGCGATGAAGAGAGTTTGTGGATTTGTAAGTCACTTCAAGTGATTGGTTAGTAACTTAATATGTACCTAATATACGTATCATTGTATTTAATAGTTTGTGTAATACAATCGGACTGACATGTAAATAAATTACAAAAGTCCGAAAAATAAATGAGATTAAAAAAAAAAAAAAAAAAAAAAATAGAACATAGAGAATTATGCGTCTAAAGTCTGAAAATCGTTTTTTTTAATTTAACAACAAATAAACAATGAAAATTAGTTTAAAATATGATTTTCGTGTATTGTCATCGGAAATACACATGTCTGCCAAATTTCATCAATTTTCATTAAAGGGAAGCCATTCAAATTAACGTTACAAGATTTGATGCTTTGATGCTCCGAAGTGAAGCTAAATAAAAGCGTTTAAAAAAAGCTGGTATAAATTAAATATGATTTTCGTGTATTGTCATCGGAAATACACATGTCTGCCAAATTTCATCAATTTTCATTAAAGGGAAGTCATTCAAATTAACGTTACAAGATTTGATGCTCCGAAGTGAAACTAAATAAAAGCGTTTAAAAACCGTAAATATAGTCATATTTTCAAAGTAAAATTAAAATGAATTTGAAAGTAGAGATCTCCACCTTGAATTTGGTATAGCAATTATAATTTTACAACATTGGGAACCCCGAAAAAAACTAAATAGAAAAAAAAACCTGCGACTTATTTCAGTTTATTACAAAACCATAGTAGTCAAACCCACATCAGTTATGGCACACAACTAAATAATTCTCTTTAATTTTAAAAGAAAAATAAAATTGAATCCTAAAAAAATTTTTTTTTTTAAACGCTTTTATTTCAATAATGTTTAGTTTATAAAATTAGCTACAAGTTGTGAAAATTTCAAGTCTCTACGTAAAATATAACATAGAGAATTATGCGTCTAAAGTCTGAAAATCGTTTTTTTTAATTTAACAACAAATAAACAATGAAAATTAGTTTAAAATATGATTTTCGTGTATTGTCATCGGAAATACACATGTCTGCCAAATTTCATCAATTTTCATTAAAGGGAAGTCATTCAAATTAACGTTACAAGATTTGATGCTTTGATGCTCCGAAGTGAAGCTAAATAAAAGCGTTTAAAAAAAGCTGGTATAAATTAAATATGATTTTCGTGTATTGTCATCGGAAATACACATGTCTGCCAAATTTCATCAATTTTCATTAAAGGGAAGTCATTCAAATTAACGTTACAAGATTTGATGCTCCGAAGTGAAACTAAATAAAAGCGTTTAAAAACCGTAAATATAGTCATATTTTCAAAGTAAAATTAAAATGAATTTGAAAGTAGAGATCTCCACCTTGAATTTGGTATAGCAATTATAATTTTACAACATTGGGAACCCCGAAAAAAACTAAATAGAAAAAAAAACCTGCGACTTATTTCAGTTTATTACAAAACCATAGTAGTCAAACCCACATCAGTTATGGCACACAACTAAATAATTCTCTTTAATTTTAAAAGAAAAATAAAATTGAATCCTAAAAAAATTTTTTTTTTTAAACGCTTTTATTTCAATAATGTTTAGTTTATAAAATTAGCTACAAGTTGTGAAAATTTCAAGTCTCCACGTAAAATATAACATAGAGAATTATGCGTCTAAAGTCTGAAAATCGTTTTTTTTAATTTAACAACAAATAAACAATGAAAATTAGTTTAAAATATGATTTTCGTGTATTGTCATCGGAAATACACATGTCTGCCAAATTTCATCAATTTTCATTAAAGGGAAGTCATTCAAATTAACGTTACAAGATTTGATGCTTTGATGCTCCGAAGTGAAGCTAAATATAAAAGCGTTTAATAACCTTATTGCCGTGTAAATAGAGTAGCATTTTGATCATAATATTGAAGATTTGATGCTTTGATGCTCCGAAGTGAAGCTAAATAAAAGCGTTTAATTAAATCATAGGTAGTAATTAAATTGATATCTTTTTGAAGTTATACTTCTTTTGGCGCGATGGTGAAAATTGATGAGAGTGAATTTCTACGATGCGCGCGCACACCGACACCTAAATTCTGCATCGTGAAGTTAGCTCAATTCTGTATTTTTTCTGTATGCAAAAAAGTTTTCACAGTATTTACCTCATTACAAACGATTTTATAATCGATTGAATTGATTCATAATAATCGATTGATGGAATATAATAATATATTTTATGTATTATTTGTTAATTATAATTATAATATTAATTTATTTATTACATGTTTTCGTATTCCATACATATTAAAACTATGTAATATATTTAGAATTTTACCATTCAATCGTTACGCAAATTTTATTAAATTACATTTCGAATATTTTGACATCGATTAATCGATTGACAACAAAGATGATGTAATCCCTAATAATGTCATTTTGGTAACCATAGTATTTATAAATAACACCACTGTACTGTCATATTTGTCATCGATCTTTCATGTTTCTACGCGTGGTTTTTTGTATTTTTCTATTAAATATTTTCAGCGTACCTATTTGGAGTCCTATTTACTATTGAAACTCATCGACACGCACACAGTTATTTTAATTTACTGTTGTATTCGATTTCGTACTTGTGTTTTGGTGAATGTGTTTTCGCAGTTTCGCTACAATTTCTGGCAAACCAATACTATATGAATATGGACTACTTAATCGCCTGTTTTGTGACTGACAAAGGTTCAGAATAAGTCCTGAACACTGGATAACGTACCCTATACATCTTTAGAAGATCAGTAGTTTGCTGTGGCCATACTTACAATGAGTATGTTATGGTATCTTGATTGGGCAAGGTACCAACGAAATATAGCGCCTCCTGCACAACTAGACGAACTATTAATATAAATGATAACTAATAAAATCTCTTGAAATATGCAATAGCTTTTATTATACAACCTTTTTATGACATTCGTTTTGGGTAAAAACCATTTAAGTAGTAGATAGTATAATAGACACCCGCCAACTTAGTTTTAACCATTAAACTCGTAGATTCTATTGGCAAGTCACGTATTAATTTTGGGATTTTATTATAGAAATGTACACCAAGCCCTATGAAAGATCGTTGCACTTTACTTTGGCGGAACGAAGGCGTAATTAATTGATACATTCTTTTTGTTTGGCGATTATTAATATCAAAATTTTGTTTATACGCGTTTATATTCTTCGTTATAAAAACTACATTATTAATTTATTAAGTTGGTTAACCTTAGCTGTGTGTTGTAATGTTTAGTTTGTAGGTACGATTCCCTAACATGAAATATTACATGTTTCTTCTGATGTATATAAATATTATTTACTAGGTTGATCCAAAAGTAACGATAGTAAAAATGATACACGTTCAAATAAAATAACGTATTATTTTACAGTCTCCTAACTAATCAGTTCACATTCTCGGTTACAACAAATTGAATTGCTTTAAATTGGGTTGGCATACGAATGATCCAAACGCACGACTAATGATAAATAATCACTATCGGACGAACATGAATCATCAAAACTGCTCTCAGATTCCGTATCACACTCGTCTTTCAATTCTACAATAAATTTATCAATTTCCGCGTCTAAGCTTCCATCCATTTTACAAAACTTATCCTCAATATGTCGCACATGTTTTATACGCAGTCGGGTTTTTTGTATTTTTTAATTTTTTTGTGTGTAATAGACCTATCATTGATTCAGTTGGAAAAAATATTAGAACACGATTTCGTGAGCCATGACCACGTTTTATGCTATAATATGTACCTACATTTGCCCAAAATTCTTCTGTATTTTCATTGAGCGACTCAGTTTCTTTTGTTTTTTTGTATTTATAACACTATTTTCTATTTTAATTTTCAATATTATATTACATTGGTAGAAAATGCAAAAAATCGGGAGAAACGGTCGCTAAAACGGGATATCGGGAGACGATAACCCAAATCAGTAGATCTCCCGATAAATCGGGAACTTTTACAACACTCGTCACTTGACAGCAAGTAATGCTAATCTAATGGGAAGGTAATAACAGCTTGTCAGAGGTAAAATAACTGTGAACGGACTGTAGTAGTAAATAGTAATCGATACTTGTCTTTGGGACTAGGAGCACATTCTTTTTCTCTCCTTAATCTGTATTAAAGTTTAATGCCTGTCGGAAAATAAATTATTCTTCAACTGAACTGAATAAAATCTTTCATTCCCTCCCCTCCACAAAAACTGGTTTTACAGCATGGTATCGTAATAGTTCTCGTAATAGAACATAGATGGTGTTTTTACAATTGTAAAAACAGAAAAAAAAAGATTTACAATTGATTTGTTTTTGCAATTGTAAAAACACCATCTATGTTCTATTACGAGAACTATTACGATACGTAGCAAAGTAATATTAGAATATACTACAAAATTAATCACAGATGGCGCTTAACACATATAGTTTGGCTATAGAGATTCGTAAATTAAATTATTTCAAAATATTATTTCATTTTTATTTTTAGTATTGCTGTTTTTGAATATTGTATTTTGAACAATGTTTTTTTAATATTGTTTTTTGATTTTTTTTTCATGTCAAAGAAGTATAACTTCTCACGCGCGTACAAAAGTACACGCACTCTTTTTTTTTTGATCTGTAAGTATAGGACTACTGAAATTTATATCAAAACATTGCTCTTTTTTATTTATTCTATTTTTAAAAGCATAATTTGAGACTGAAATAAATTTTATATTCACAGAAATATTAGTAACATGATGATGAAAACAAAACAAGGACTTGGCTTGGATACTATTTAATCAACATAAACTTTTACTTTTAAAGATTTACACCTTAAAACTTACAAACAGAAAATATGAAAATAACATAAAAAAATAGGAACTTCTAACATAAACTAAAACAGCCTCGTTAATCTTGATACCTAAATATCAAAAAATTTAAAAAATATTGTTTTAATGAAATTTGGACTCCTCAAATACTTGCTAAGGCACTTTTTATTCTATTTAGACTTAGGAATAATTGAGATCTGGAGCTTAAAACAAACTCAAAAACTCTAACAAACAAAGATTTAGAAGTTCCCGTAAGTCCTTCTTCCCACGCCGTATGGGTGTCGTAAGAGGCGACTAAATCCGGCCCGCTGGCGGTAGGGCCTCTCGAGGGATTATATTGGTAATATTGATTTTAATTGTTAATTAATACCATTATTGCTATTATTATTTTTCTATGGGGTTCACTTGGATAGCTAGCACCCTTGAGCATGAGTCAGCCGCCAAACGACTCGTCGTGTTAAGGTTGGGGGCTTGAGAGCCAGTTCTTTCTTTCTTTTTCTTTTCTCTTTCTTGGCCGGCAACGCATCAGTGATGCTTTTGGTGTCGCTGATGTCCATGGGCGACGATAGCCACTTACCATCAGAGGATCGTCAGCTCGTTTGCCGGCTATTTCCATAAAAAATCTCTTTTGTTTTCATACAACTTGGTAAATTAAAATAATAATTGATAAAAATTTAAACTTTGTTCACATAATATCAATTACACTAGCTCCCAGCTAGTCTGGATTCCCTGTGTTGTGGGAGGCTAGGATTTACCCAATCATTATGAAATAACAGAAATAAGTATGAAAATTAGGACAAAAGACATTAAAAGAGAAGAACATGTTATCTATAATACGTATAATAATAATATCTTAGCCGATTTCGGCCACAGCGACTGCTGGACAGGCTCAGCAGCTGGCGTCTCGTTGGTCCACGCGGTCGTGTGCTCTCATGTGGCCTATTTTGGCCTTAAACGTTTTTGAGCATCTCGGAAAAGTGAGTACGCCGCCACTACAGAGGTAGTTTAAAGCCTTTGGTGGTCTGGCTTTTAGCTCGTCTCTTTTTGCATCGAGCTCGTCTCTGCGTGAGTTTTCAAAGGCGTCGGTCTTCTGCATTACAAGACGTCTCCATTCCGGGCGGTATGCAGCAGATAACTCCCACGTCAAAGAGTCAACACTGCAACTTATCATATTATGTCTTTTAAGTACATCTTTACATCGCAAGAGCTGTCCGCCGTGCTTGCGCTTGCCATCTTGAAGCTCGCTATAAAAGATGCACTTTGCTATCCTTTCGTCTGGCATGCGGAACATATGACCACACCACCTTAGCTGACGGCGCATCAGATATGCTTCAATGCCGCAGATCTTAGCGCATCGAAGAACTTCAGTAATTCTGATGGATGTTCATGATATGGTTCATGGAATTGGTCTAATGTCTTTATATGCCTGCGGTAGAGGCACCATGTCTCTGAGCCATATAAGGCTTGGCAGGATAATAGCTCTGTAAACTGCAATTTTTGTAGCCAGTTTTAGATCATGCGAACTAAAGTCTTTTAGTTCTAATTTTGCCGAAAGAGGCTAAGGCAGCACCGATTCTGCAGTTTATTTCAGCATTAAGGTCGCACTGTGATGTTATTGTGCTTCCCAGGTACTTGAACTTATCTACACGCTTCAGAATGTCTTTTAGAGGTCCGTCTATTGAAGCGCCTGTAGTCATGACTTCTGTCTTACTGACACTTATCTTAAGACCGAACTTGTTGCACGCCTCGTCAAGACCAGTCATCAACTGTTGTAGAGAAGTTGGGGAATCTGCTAAAAAGCATAAGTCATCCGCGTACATAATCTTGGTGATCATTTTGTATGAAACCTTAGTGCGGGCTTTCAGCCTAGCAAGGTTGAAAAGCATTCCATCAGTTCGGAAGCGAATGTGGATGCCTGCAAATACTTTTTGTAACGTCTCGTTGACTACAGCTGCAAAATAGATGGCGAACAGCGTGGGAGCAAGAACACAGTTATCTATAATAGATATACAATAACTTAATCGTTACGTGTGTTCGTGCGTGTGTGTAAACATATTTTGTATTGTGTGTACTCTTTTTACGCAATACGTAAACAGAGTACTCACAATACAAAAGTATTAGATCAAAGAGTAGAGAGAGAGAGAGAGAGTTGGAGTAGTATTAAATCAAAGTTATCGTTGAACGGATTAATATTTTCATGTTCAAGAAATTATTTTGGTCTTGTGAATCCTGAAACAAAACCATTGATTAGGGTTGCATTTACCTGTATATTTGGAAATAGCAACGTGTTTATAAGGAAGTACATAATAAGTGCCTTATAGTTGATACTAATTCTTCCTCATTACCGCCTGCTGGGAAATTTAGTAAACCTAAAATCTTTCGGCCTCGTGAAAACATTTTGCGTAGTTGCAGCGCCTATTTAATCAGAAAAAGCCATAAATCAAAAACATAAATTAAAAATACTTTTCTATTAATTAATAAACTGAGATAAAAACAAAAAATTTACCCAACTCTTATTACATTTTGGTTATAAGCTGAAATAGGTCAGAATGTTACAAAAAAGTGATAAAATTTTAAAAATAAACTGAAATAACTCAAGTTACTTTTTAAAACCACAAAAACAATTTAAAACTAAACTGAAATAAGTACAAATTATGCATTTGACACTGCCACATTTTTAATATTAAATAGAATGAAATCAAAACATAGCATTTTATGATTTAAAAAATATGAATAAAATACTCACGTTTTAACTGTAAACAGCAACAATCCACTTTCTGTCGCAAAAACACAGTCTACTTTTTGCAAAGATTGAGGCATCACTAAATGGATCGCTTTTTGACAGACAACATGGTCCATCCGTTTAGAATGAAAGAGGCGACCGATTTTTTATCTCGCTCATATTCGTCCATATTGTACGGCTGTCGAACTCTACCTATTCTTTTCGCATTGTTATTGCGTTTTGTTACAAAAACTAGATTTTTCCAATTTTTGAGTTATTGCTCTTTATTATTAAGCGTGCGACATGTACTTTATGAGGCGTTTGCAGTCTTTCACTAAAAATGTAATAAATAAAAAAACTTCATTTTAAAGTATTTCGCTTCATAAAATATCCATGTATTTGTTCAAGTTTTCACGTCTGTCGGCTCTCCCGGAGTGCCTATTTCTTTTTTTATTGTTTGTCTTCCTCGATAATATAGCATTTTTCTAAATAGTGATAGAAGAAAACACGAGGAGTATCTAATATATAGTATAGTGTACGAGTGTGTACGAGTTTATAGTATATTGTATTGACAATATAACGCACAAAGATAAGAGCCACACACCCAGCCTGAGAACAGAAATTCAAACTCATCATTCAAACTTCTGACTCATTAAGAATCAAACCTAGGACCCTTTAAACATTGGTCCGTATTGTAACCAATACGCCACGCGGGTCGTCACTCGTCAATCGTCGGTTAAAATTGTCGGTTTCTTACATAAATAAGGATACACTTTAGCTTGCGTTGTTGTTATTACTTTCCTTCATAATTTAACGAAGTAAGATTAATGCCACGAATTTAGGGCCAAAAGCCTTCTCGAGGTTCGCTATCCCAATTATCCAATTAGGTGTTAATTAGATTGTTATAATCCAGTTTGTTTGCTCTGCGGTCGCTTGTCTTCATTGCTGTTCACGGTCATTGCACGAGTTATGAGCTTTTAAGATTAGATTGATGTTGGAATACATTAGTACGATAGAGGAATATAGTGAGATATTTATGCTTTATATCTATACCAATAATATAAAGCTGAAGAGTTTGTTTGGTTGAACGCGCTAATCTCAGGAACTAATGGTTTGAACTCTGAACCTTTCTTAAATAAAATTCAAAAACATAGTTGTGCTTCAAAGAAAAAAAAAACAATGTTATTTAAAAAAATCATTTCAGAAGGCTATCACATTGACGCAGTATATGGGTCAATCAAAGAGAAGTGATAATCATGATCTGAAACAGTTTGCGTTGTCAGCCGTGCCCTGACTGTTTCAATTACACATAGTCAAATGCAATGAATAGTTGGTGCCGGGGATAAATTGCCAATTACTGTACACAACCACAACGCAGCGGTTTGCCTCGGTTTTCAATCTCAGGATATTGGAGGTGTGTCGTGTTCATAGTAAGGCATTACTAGTGGTGTGTTTCGTGAAGCCATTAGTAGAAATAGCGAGGTGACCTCTGTGGATAAATGTTTACCATGGATCGCCGTGCTAAATATCCAGGGTTCAATTCCTAGTGAGGTAGTTTGAATAGATGAGTTTCAGTTTCTGTTCTCGCTCTGCGTGTCTGTGTCTTTGTGTGTTGTCCATGGCATCCACGTCACAGAGAATCTTAGTGTGAGGTTATGACTGTGTAGCGTTATTATTGTATCCTTTCACTTAAGCATTTTAAGGAATTGATTAAATTACTGAAATACTCTAGAAAAATTATCTATACATTGGAACCCAAGTCTAACAATTTGCGCTGCACATGCATACATTATGAAGCTTAAGCGAGCACTCAACTCAATAGATACTTATTAGTTGGCTAACAGTTTGCTCAGGGAATTAATAAGAAGATATATCGCAGTGTAGACATTTAAGACCAAACCATTTATCGGTGGATATCTTACGTATCGATGCTCTTCCTCTAAGTCTAAAGGAACCTGATGACATGTTTCATAGCCGAGGGTTCCTAACTTTGTAAAAACAAACATTAATTTTTTCAAATATTCGTAATAACATCAATTAAAAGAAATACATAAAAGTAAAATTGAAATAAAAAAGGGTGCGTGTACTTTTGTACGCGCGTGAGAAGTTATACTTCTTTGACATGAAAAAAAAATCAAAAAACAATATTAAAAAAACATTGTTCAAAATACAATATTCAAAAACAGCAATACTAAAAATAAAAATGAAATAATATTTTGAAATAATTTAATTTACGAATCTCTATAGCCAAACTATATGTTTTAAGCGCCATCTGTGATTAATTTTGTAGTATATTCTAATATTACTTTGCTACGTATCGTAATAGTTCTCGTAATAGAACATAGATGGTGTTTTTACAATTGCAAAAACAAATCAATTGTAAATCTTTTTTTTTCTGCTTCTGTACTGTAAAACCAGTTTTTGTGGGGGGGGAGGGAATGAAAGATTTTATTCAGTTCAGTTGAAAAATAATTTATTTTCCGACAGGCATTAAACTTTAATACAGATTAAGGAGAGAAAAATAATGTGCTCCTAGTCCCAAAGACAAGTTTTTTTTTTTTTTTTTTTTTTTTTCGAATGATAGTTTGCTGTTGGCCCTAATGGCCTTTACAGCTTCACGCGGACTGGGGGCGGGTCCGAGAGGACCCGGCCGATTTGTGTCGAGGGGTGTGCAATGTCAGCGGGAGTGGACCGGATTCGACCGAACCCGGTACAACATGCCGCTGACTCTACACGAGGAGGGACTACCGGTAGTCCCCCCCCCGCTGGTTTTATCGGGACCTAGTACACAATGTCATCAGGGGGTGGACCGGTTTATTCGACCGGGCCGAATCCAGTACACGAGCCTCATGACTCTTCACGAGGAGTGGAGACCGGAACTGCCTTGAAAAATACTTAAAAGTCCGGCCCCCGCCCCCCCGCTGATTTAAGGGGCCACAGTCATCGGGAGTGGACCGGTAGTCCGGCAGAACGGGTCCGGTGCACAGGCCTTTGACCCTTCACGGGGGAGGGAGGACTGGAGGCCTTGAAAAAGGCCTCACAGCCTAACCCCCCCGCTGACTTAGAACCTATCACGACAGACAAGTATCGATTACTATTTGCTACTACAGTCCGTTCACAGTTATTTTACCTCTGACAAGCTGTCATTACCTTCCCATTAGATTAGCATTACTTGCTGTCAAGTGACGAGTGTTGCAAAAGTTTCCGATTTATCGGGAGATCTACTGATTTTGGTTATCGTCTCCCGATATCCCGTTTTAGCGACCGTTTCTCCCGATTTTTTGCATTTTCTACCAATGAAAAAATGAAAAATGATTTATTCAGCAACCATGTTACACAGTTACAGTGCCACTAGCTCCCACACTAGGATTCCCTGTGTTGTGGGAAACTAGGATTCACTCTCTCGCTACAGAAGTGGTTAATTAACTTATATAAATTCTAAAATTTACAGAAGAAAACAAAAACAAAAATTCTATGGTATAAAGGACACAACTAGTGTTTCTATTGTAGGTACTTGTGATATATGTATTATAACATGCAAACATAGATAGATATAACTTATGATGTATAATATATATAATCAGTGTATGTATTAAGTACCTATATTATATAATATATATATATATATCAATACAGTAAATAACGTTAGGAAAGAAAATAACAATAGCAATAGGTAATTAAAATTATTAGAAAGTTACATCATAACACTATAGTTTAATAATAGCCTCAGTTTCAGTCACGGGTTTCAGTGTAGTCAAGTTTTCTAAGCCACTTTTTGACCTTATTTTTACAAGAATACCTTGTGCATTGTAGTAAGTCTAAATTTTGATGTATTTTGTCGTAGACAAGAGGTCCAAGATAATTATATGACCTATGGGAAAATGCTTTATGTACTTTGTTGACAGGCCATTTAACCCTTCTTTGAAGTCTAGTAGATGTTTGAATAGATGTTTGTTTGAATATAATATTGAAAATTAAATTGAAAATAGTGCTATAAATACAAAAACCAAAAGAAACTGAGTCGCTCAATGAAAATACAGAAGAATTTTGGGCAAACGTAGGTACATATTATAGCATAAAACGTGGTCATGGCTCACGAAATCGTGTTCTAATATTTTTTCCAACTGAATCAATAATAGGTCTATTACACACAAAAAAATTAAAAAATACAAAAAACCCGACTGCGTATAAAACATGTGCGACATATTGAGGATAAGTTTTGTAAAATGGATGGAAGCTTAGACGCGGAAATTGATAAATTTATTATAGAATTGAAAGACGAGTGTGATACGAAATCTGAGAGCAGTTTTGATTATTCATGTTCGTCCGATAGTGATATTTATCATTAGGCGTGCGTTTGGATCATTCGTATGCCAACCCAATTTAAAGCAATTCAATTTGTTGTAATTTTAATATAACTACCGAGAATGTGAACTGATTAGTTAGGAGACTGTAAAATAATACATTATTTTATTTGAACGTGTATAATTTTTACGATCGTTACTTTTGGATTAACCTAGTAAATAATATTTATATACATCAGAACAAACATGTAATATTTCATGTTAGGGAATCGGACAAACTAAACATTACAACACACAGCTAAGGTTAACCAACTTAATAAATTAATAATGTAGTTTTTATAAGGAAGAATATAAACGCGTATAAACAAAATTTTGATATTAATAATCGCCAAACAAAAAGAATGCATCAATTAATTACGCTCCGCCAAAGTAAAGTGCAACGATCTTTCATAGGACTTGGTGTACATTTCTATAATAAAATCCCAAAATTAATACGTGACTTGCCAATAGAATCTACGAGTTTAATGGTTAAAACTAAGTTGGCGGGTGTCTATTATACTATCTACTACTTAAATGGTTTTTACTCAAAACGAATGTCATAAAAAGGTTGTATAATAAAAGCTATTGCATATTTCAAGAGATTTTATTAGTTATCATTTATATTAATATTTCGTCTAGTTGTGCAGGAGGCGCTATATTTCGTTGGTACCTTGCCCAATCAAGATACCATAACATACTCATTGTAAGTATGGCCACAGCAAACTACTGATCTTCTAAAGATGTATAGGGTACGTTATCCAGTGTTCAGGACTTATTCTGAACCTTTGTCAGTCACAAAACAGGCGATTTAAGTAGTCCATATTCATATAGTATTGGTTTGCCAGAAATTGTAGCGAAACTGCGAAAATACATTCACCAAAACACAAGTACGAAATCGAATACAACAGTAAATTAAAACAACTGTGTGCGTGTCGATGATTTTCAATAGTAAATAGGATTCCAAATAGGTACGCTGAAAATATTTAATAGAAAAATACAAAAAACCACGCGTAGAAACATGAAAGATCGATGACAAATATGACAGTACAGTGGTGTTATTTATAAATACTATGGTTACCAAAATTACATTATTAGGGATTACATCATCTTTGTTGTCAATCGATTAATCGATGTCAAAATATTCGAAATGTAATTTAATAAAATTAGCGTAACGATTGAATGGTAATTCTAAATATATTACATAGTTTTAATATGTATGGAATACGAAAACATGTAAGAAATAAATTAATATTATAATTATAATTAACAAATAATACATAAAATATATTATTATATTCCATCAATCGATTATTATGAATCAATTCAATCGATTATAAAATCGTTTGTAATGAGGTAAATACTGTGAAAACTTTTTTGCATACAGAAAAAATACAGAATTTAGCTAACTTCACGTTGTAGAATTTAGGTGTCGGTGTGCGCGCGCATCGTAGAAATTCACTCTCATCATTTTTCACCATCGCGCCAAAAGAAGTATAACTTCAAAAAATAAGTGTATACAACTAGGTCCCTGCAGCGCAGTACCTAAAATGCTGGCAGCATTCCCTCCCTGTTTAAAGGTAGCTACGCTTACACGCTGAGAAAGAAAGCTGCCGTCAGCTCTAGGGTCGCTCGTCTTCTCATTAAATTAATTTTGCCATTGGAAAACTGTCGTTTGACTGAAGTAACAATGGATATTTTCGTAACTTAATCGCAAGCGGTAGAACAGATACCTAAAGATACTCGTTCATAAGTATCACTCGTTTTTCACGTCGATATAAATTCGAGTGGTCGGAATAACTCATTTTTCACTTGCTCACGGAAAATTTATCACGCGGCAAACTCCAATGGAATTTTAAAATGATTGCTTAAGTAACTAAAATACCTTGTTTAAAAAGTTCACTATGTGCTTACGCTTCAGCTAAAGCTACTTAAATCTTCTTACTGAAATAATTAACGTTTAATCTACTATTTATTCTATATCGTAGGTTGTTGATTTCGTTCATTCTCAGGGGACTCGTTAGATCGTTTGTCTGCTATTTCCATTGTACTTCCATCCATCCATCCATCAGCCCATGGAGGTCCACTGGTGGACGTAACCCTCCCCTAACTTTCACCAGTCTGACCGGTCCCTGAGCCTTCTGAATCCAGCGGATGCCCGCTGTCTTCTTCAGGTCATCAGTCCACCTGGTTGGTAGAGGGGCGTCCTATGTTCCCTTTTCCGAGACGTGGGTGCCATCCATTCCATTGTACTCATTTCCATAAAAAATTCGGAACATAAGGACTCATTTTGGCGGCTGTTTCTCGCAAGAGGCACACCTCTTTACTCTTGAGTTAGCAGTTTTAGAACACATTCTAACTGCTACCTCAAGAATAATGTAGCTTTCTAAAAGGTGAAAGAATTACAAAATACCAATCTTTCTCTTTATAATATTAAGTATAGATTCCGCCATTTTGAAACATCATTCTCACTCGAATACTTCACAAGAGATCAGAAATGGCGCGCACAAATCACGTTCCATAGAGCACCTACTGCGGCCATTCGATAACAGGATTTCTGTGCATTTTTCATCCGGAAAAATTGAGGTAGACGGTGAAATTACGTCCCTGGATTGTACCAAAGAAACAAATGAGAGTGAAAAAGCATACGATGTATCGTAGTTAACCAAAATTGGGGCATTTTATATTTTACTATGTGATTTTTTACTACATAAAAGTATTTTTCATTTTTTTAACAGATGCAGTCCTTTTGTAATTGAGTTTGTCTAGACTTTAGGTACTCAAAGAACATTGTGACGCTTTCAAATCTCATACAAAGAATTTATTCATTCTCGGGTCATGGGTGTTATTACCGGTATTTAATGAAGTAATATACTATATTCGTTTACTGCCATTATTTTAATAATGTAACGTATTATTTGTGTTGTCTGCACCATCTGCAACACGGGGAATCCTTCTGTGGGGATATGAGAGTGCAAGCTTTTACTTATTCGTTTATTTATATTGCGAAAGAAAATCCGAACCCAGTGTGGTGACTACAGGCTTGTCGACACAGATTTTTAATTTCTTCTTACATTTTAAGCCGCAACGCCATATTGTGGGAAGCTGGAAAAAGCTGTAGAGCTTTATAAAGTAATAAAAAAATGCGAACAGTTTCTTTACTTAACTGTTTCATTACAGTAACAGCTTGTCTGACTATAGAAGCGAGGGATGCCGTTAAAAATAAATAGCCTAACTATAAGATTGTTTTCTGTTTTGTTATCTTCATTAAGCTGCTCTGCTTTCTCATTATTGTTTTAAACTGTGTTCTTTATTAACGCTATTGTATTATAATACTTTTAAAACTTACTTTTGTAGGCTGGCTGGTCGGCTATGCATCTGTCTTTTGACCCCGGAGCCCTCTGTTTCATTGTCAGTTAGGGTATAAATTATGTTTGTGGTAGATAAATGTTATGAGGATATTTTTTTTTTACTTAAAGTAAGTTAATGCTTGACCACAAACCCACCTGATGGTAAATGAAGATATGGTCAAGGATGGTGAGTGCACTAACTTAATAAAAGCCTATTCACTCTTTTCTTGAAGTCATCCACGTCATAGGTGGGGGGGAACGCAGACGCAGGCAAGCTATTTCAATCCTTCGCGGTGCGCATAATGAATGACGATGCAAACCGCCTCCTCTGTACCGGCGGGATGTTTACCACGAAAGGGTAGATACCCGCCGTGCGTCGTGTCGTTCGATGGAGGAACGGGGAAGGGGGAATTAATTCAAATAATTCCTGCGCACACTCTCCAAAATGTGCTCTATAGAAAACCGAGAGGCTGGCCACTCTGCGCCTATTACTACTATTTATTTATTTATTTATTATAAGGCATATATGATCATAAATAACGACAGCAGCAGCAGGGTTTCATCACTAAAAACATAAGACGAAGTAAGAGATTTACTTAGTGTTTTTATATAGGGATTATTACATCTGAAGCTAAGTTACGGTATGTATGTTTTTCTACTTACTTAAATGATTTCCCTGAATACTAGTTGTAAAGTTTTAAATTTTTGCGTTCTTTTAACTACTGTTAATATTGTTAATAATTAATTATAATTAATAATCTGTACGTAATGAGTGTGTATTATCTTATTAATAGAGGGCAATAGAGAGGCGGAAACAAAAAAAAGAAAGTAAAATGAAATCC
Organism: Thymelicus lineola; assembly: GCA_963932265.1. Taxonomy (NCBI): domain Eukaryota; kingdom Metazoa; phylum Arthropoda; class Insecta; order Lepidoptera; family Hesperiidae; genus Thymelicus; species Thymelicus lineola. The sequence goes on from OZ010692.1 coordinate 14,554,474, forward strand.
TCAAATACGTTTTATTTAAGTGCTAAGTATAGCAAGTGGTTTCAAAAAACATATAAACGTCCAAATCATCCTACGGGAACGTGTATATTATTATGACCGAGATAAAATCGATGCGATTATAATTCCAAATTTTGCTCATTTTTTATTTCACTGTTCGACACGTTTTTAATCTCACCTACATAAAAACTTTTCTCAAAGCCCGTTATGAAAACAGAAACACATACGAAACACGAGTTTTTAATTTCGTTAAAGAGCGTTAAGCCGACCCGTCTGTTCAAGTTTCCACTCTTCGCGGTTCCAAAAATTTTAAATATTCTTTCATTCCGTCCATTCGCGGCATATTGTGAGAACTTGGCAAGCCACAAGTGGGCTTTGACAGTTCTGTTTCTCGTAGAAATGTTTGTAGCTATATAATTTGACGTTAAAAATGTTTTTCTGCTGATTTGTGTTGTTTATTTTGCCTCTGAGGGTCTTGAACCCTCTACGGATGACTTTATTGAGGACAATTTTGCGCGAACGGTTTCTCTTTGCAGCGTGGATGCCTCCGTGCACCTCGCTGTTAAAAGTGGTGTAGATTTGGTTCCATTAGCCCATCGGACTGTGACTTCGTGGTTATGCTTTGTTAAACTTTAATCCCCGTGGTACTCTACTCGTACTTAGACGGCTTACTTTTGGGCTGGCAACGAACTGAAGAAGCCTTCCGTGTTTCAAATACCCATGGGCGTCTTCCAAATGGCCGTTTCTCTACTATTTATTTGAGTAAAAGATGTTATTTTTAATCAGTAATGAGTTAAGCGGCTCTCATTATTATTCTCAGTTTAATATTTACTGAAAATTAACTGTAGTAACGATGCAACGTTTCCTCTATCCACCGGAAAGTTCGCCCCAAATATAAATTGTAAAGTACTTGCCTCATCTCAAGAGAACCTATTCTGTAACTTATCGTCTTTTATATATATTTCCAGATCATTCATACCCTACCCTACTCTTCTCGCACTCATTACTGTGTCCTCCTCCCAAAGGTTGTCTGGAAGAGATCGCTCTATAGCGATAAGACCGCCTATTGTACTTCAAATTTTACGTGTTTTTTGTGACAATAGCATAGTTGGTGTGTACAATAAAGAGTAATCTATCTATCTATCTATCTATCATGATTGACTGATTTTTAATTAGAATCGACCACACATCAGTTAGACACGGACAACAAAAATGTTATTAAACTTATCTGGTACATCGTCAGCTTGTTTGCTGGCTTTTACCATAAAAAAACCTAAAGTAATATGACTGAATATTTTGAAAACCACTTGTCAATAATTTTGACTACATCGTTAGAGATTTCAAGTGGTTTATTAAAACTCTTATCCCCTTAGGTATTCATAAAAACAAACAAAGTTATTGAAGGCTTATATAGTGTTTTGTTTCTTTCACTCTTGTGAAAAACGATAGAGATAAAACATATTATAAGAGTGCAATAGCTAAAATTTGTTTGTTAAGCGTTTATGAATAAGGCCGATATTAGAATGTATATTTTGTATCGCTTGTCTCATAGACTTGCGAATGCGACACATCTCTAGAGACTGATTAGTGCGCAAATTGCACTTTGGAACCAAACTTACCCATAGGGTCTCGAATATAAGCGACTCTCGCCAATGAAGTTTCCAAAGCTTAAATATTTGAAGTCTCTTATTCAAGATAAGTGGAAGCTTAAGTAATAGGTGTAACGAAGCTTATCGGATGAAATGCGATTATACTAGTGGAATATAAACTGAAATATCTTTTATTCGAATTAAGTATCTTTTGATATTCACTGATTTTATTGCCACGGTTGAAGTCTTTAAAGATTTAAGAAGAAGCAGATTTTCTAAGAAGATTTCAAAGTAAGTAAGACGAATGGTTAATTTACTAAATTCCTACTTAATGGAAATAGCCTATCATTTTGATTAAATATCCAGAAGGGTGACTATAAAAATGAATTATTTATTATAGAATACAAAAAGTGAGTAATTCAGAGAAATATATGTTGAGAATGAAATGTTAGGATTCCGATTAAGAAGAAAAGATCAGATAACATAAATGAGAAAGAGTGCGAAATTCCGACGAAATAAGATTATGAATCACGGGAGCTTAATACAAAATACTTATATTTTTAAATATAACATAATAGAATATTTTTATTGCATAAGATAACTGAAAACAAACAAATGAAAAAAGAAATAAATTTATAAAACTATGACAATATTGATTTGCAGTCACACTGTATGAAAAGAAGCCGCACTCAGCAATGGTCACAATAAAAGTACCTACGATCGCTGGTTTTCAAGGCGATCCCGAGTTCACGTAATTTTGCTAGTCTTACATATTAACATAAAATATATTAACGAACAGATTTATCAAAAGAAGTTTACATTAATACATCTATTAGATGTAGATATTCATGATGTTTTAAATCAAATTAAATTCAGTGACTTTCATTGACTTATTTTTATCATTGACTGATTAAATGCATTTGCAATTAAACTCAAAGTCTCAACCTATAATTCTGCTGCGGAGTAGTTAAGCTGAACTTTGTAAGTTGTATCACAGCTCGCTCAGGATGAGACTTGTAGAGGAACAGTTTCTAAGAGAGATTAGTTTAGAGCACTTGAGACATACTTGAAGATATATTAAAGTTTCAATAATGTGTACTTAATTACTAACAGAGTGAATGAAATCAGAAAATATCACAGGGTAAAGAGATTATAAGCAGGTTTCAGACTTTTTTATTTTTGATAAGTAGAACATAATATATTTAGTATCAGCAACTTGATCAAGTAATGCCCACTTTGCTCAAATGGTAGTGAAGCCGGGTATCTGGATTTGGTTTCCGGCCATGGAAGATTTATGAACGGGAAAATACCATACCTATATGGGATATTTGATATCGGCTAGTAGCGATGTATGATTATGTATGAGCATGTATATGGGCTTAGCAAAAAAAAATCAATTACAAATATATCAGTAATACCCACTACCTAGATATGAATAAACGATTTTTAATTTTGAATTAAAATTATTATTATAAAATTCCATTATGATGCGCAGAGTTGTCAATTTTGACGACAAGATTCGTGGACTGAACACATTTTACTATAAAACGGGTACTCGCGATATTTATTTTGTGCACCAAAATACAGAATAAATATCTTGAGTACCCGTTTTATCTATCTATACTAATATTATAAAGAGGAAAGATTTGATAGTTTGTTTGCATTGAATAGGTTCCGAAAATACCGAAACGATTTGAAAAATTCTTTCACTGTTGGGAAGCTACACTATCCCCGGGTGACATAGGCTATATTATAGTATCAAAAAATTAGGGATCCTTAATAAAACCTTAAAAATGTAACCTAAGGTGAAAAAATATTATAAAATTTAATACCTAATAGTAACGATAAAGGTTTTTGAAACATTAAAAAATTTAATATTAAAAAAAATAAAGAAAACCGAAGCAAAGCAAGGGTGGTTACTCGTAGTAAATTAACATGACAACATCGATAAAGACCTTTAAAATGTTAGGTATATCGTGCTGTCGGTTGCTGGAGAGCATCCAAGCTATTTCCAGCCAAGCTAAGCTGACAGCCATGTTTCATGTCGATACTGTCCTTATCAATATCCTCACGTTTCCCAGTAAATAGCTTGTTCCGCCAAGTATCGGTTTCAAAGTCAGAAGATGTCGTTAAGTCATAACGTCATAATGAGACGTGTCACGTGTCATTTTCCAATTGAAATTGAAATTATTGACCATTACAAAGTCAAATTGTGCCTTTGTTTGTGTGTTTGTATTATGTTTGTTCTGTCTTAATTGTTTATTCCGTTGTGTGTACATAAACAAATACATAAATAAATAAATAAATAAATAATTATGTGTAAATAAAATAAATTTGAATAAATTAAAGTAAGTTAAATAAATTATATTATCGATAGCATTATATTGCTGAAAAATAAAAAAATAAATGCATGTCACAGAGATGAGAATGTTGAGGTGGATGTGTGGAGTGACGAGAATTGATAAAATAAGGAATCAGTATATTATAGGAAGTGTGAAAGTGGCAAAAATGACAGAAAAGTTGAAAGAAAACCGATTGTCATGGGGCATGTGATGAGACGTAATGAAACGCGTGTAACGAGAAGAGTGATGGATATGAATGTGATAGATAGACGAAGGGGACTAGAAGACCTAAGAAAAGATAGATGGATTGTGTTACAGAAGATATGAAAGATAAGAGAGGTAGTGTAAAGATGACGGATGATAGGGAAGTGTGGAAGAGGAAAACATATTGCGCCGACCCCAAATAAAATTGGGAAATGGGCAGGATGATGATGATGATGATTATGAGTTTAAAGTTATGATAAAGATTAAAATATAACTTAGAAATAACAAAAACAAGTAGTACTTAGAAATAATAAAAAGTCATATTTATGAAAATGTTTATAATTTAGCTTATCTTAATTACGAAAGAACTATACAGGCGACCATAAAATTAGTTTACGCGCCAATTTTTATTACCCACTTATAAAATCGCGCAATCAAGACGATAGGAAGTCGTTATAAAGCCATTTCCGTTCGAAATTCAAACTGGCTACAATACAGTATTAAATCATAATAAAGAAATTGTTTCAGCCAGTACAAGTTTTTTACTTTATTTTGCAATTGCTTTTTATATTATTGTTGTGAAAAGTTGTTAAATTTAAATATACAAATCAGTTTAAGTGACTATTTTCATCAAAATTTTAGAGAATTAATTAACTTTTACTTTTACTCATCATTTTAAAATCAACAGTCTTTACTTTTAAGTGCTTTTCCATAGTCCAATGAGCTTAGTGATAAACAAAAAAATATATTTTACTATAAGTTGAACCAGGAATTGGATTCAGAAGGCTCAGGACCGGTCAGAGTAGTGCTTGTTAGGGGAGGCCTATGTCCATCAGTAGACTTCCAAAGGCTGATGGAAACCATGATCTGGAACACATCATAGGGTATTATAACGGTAACGTGGACAAAGCCGCGGGCAAGTTAGTTGAACAACATTTCTCATACATTACCGACGCCGCCGCGCCGGCAAGTCTAGGTGGCGAATTAAAAACATGCAGGAGTTTGTGGTAACAAGTAAACTGGAAGCGCGCCAGTCCAGTGCAGTCGGCGACTCATTTATTACTCTGTGACAAAACGTTACTGAAGAAAACTTTAATTCGGGGTTTCGAATAGGCTTCTAAAGGTATTTTTAGAAATTTCTAAAGGTCTTTAGGACCTTAAAGTAGGTAGGAATTTGCATTCTCTCACGAAAGTCACTTGTGTGTGAGACTTTTTTTAAGTGGCAACAAAAAGTTTCAATTAATAATGATCAAAACTAAAATCCATCCATTTTATATTTTTTTGATTTTTTAATATGCCTCGTGCTGCCATAATGTCTGGTTTAGGGCAATATTACAATATTACCGCAATATTATAGCAGAAACAGTGCCGCAGCGAATACTCTACATGAAGTACTTTAAACCAAACCGGGTCGACCTTAGTGCCATGCTTCTACACAAATGAAGATCTTAAAACAGGAATTAACAAAGGATTTCCACGAAGAAGTTGGCTAAATAAAATAAAAAAACGTTTATGTAAGTAGGTGTAATTCATAATTGTAATATTCCCCAATATTACAATTATGAATTACCCCAATAAGCTTTAAACTCTTCCAAACTTTGTTATAATGGTTTAAGTAGGATTGTAGACTTTCGATATAAATTACCCAATTCGTTTGTTACAAAATGACTGAGGGCAAAGTTACAGGATTTGTTTTAATCAAATTAACATTTATAATTGCTTTTGATGAGTTTTACGTACTCGTTTTAAAATTGAGAATTGTGACGACTTTGTGGCCCAATTGGTAAAAAGGTTGGTTAAAAGGAAATACTAAATGATAAGAAAACCCAGAATAGCAGAAACTCATAAGCAGTTAAGATAGGGACACACCAAAAAACTGTGATACACGTATCGATAATGAAGCCTTAAAATAGTACGGGAATAGAACCGAAGGCATCACAATCTTGTTATCGATAGATCTTATCGTGACACGCGCCGAGTCCAATGAATTGAATATATAATATCAAGGTCCTATGAAGACATTTTTATTAAACGCTTTTATTAAACGCTTTTATTTAGTTTCACTTCGGAGCATCAAATCTTGTAACGTTAATTTGAATGACTTCCCTTTAATGAAAATTGATGAAATTTGGCAGACATGTGTATTTCCGATGACAATACACGAAAATCATATTTAATTTATACCAGCTTTTTTTAAACGCTTTTATTTAGCTTCACTTCGGAGCATCAAAGCATCAAATCTTGTAACGTTAATTTGAATGACTTCCCTTTAATGAAAATTGATGAAATTTGGCAGACATGTGTATTTCTGATGACAATACACGAAAATCATATTTTAAACTAATTTTCATTGTTTATTTGTTGTTAAATTAAAAAAAACGATTTTCAGACTTTAGACGCATAATTCTCTATGTTCTATGTTACGTAGAGACTTGAAATTTTCACAACTTGTAGCTAATTTTATAAACTAAACATTATTGAAATAAAAGCGTTTAAAAAAAAAAAAATTTTTTCATTTGACTTATTATATGTCGACTAAGTAGGGCTACCATTGGTCACCGTTATTCAAAAACGTCACTAAAATTAAATTACGAACGAGTTGTGGACCAAAAATAATTATTTCTAGATTATAGACTCTGCAACTGAAACGGCAAAACACAATTGGACGTAGTTTCTGAAAAACGTTCCAATCCACATTTATATCGCATTGAGTTAATACTTGCAAGTCATAAATAAGGTTAACTAAAAACTTTAAAACGCTTAATATCTACAGGTTATCAAATCTTGAAGATTAAACTAAAGTAATTTGATGAAGTATATACAGGGTTGAACTTAAAACTCGATTTTCTCAAAATGTTATGATTGTGGATTGGAACGTTATTCTGAAACTACGTCCAATTTATGTTTAGTTCTAAAGAAGGGGTCAATCGCCTAGAACCTAAGCTGCCTTGCTTGAGTCAGCATCAGTTCACATATGACTTTGATATTGCTAATGTTCATGGGCGATTTTAGCCACATACCATCAATGGATCGTCAGCTCGTTTGTCGGATCTTTCCATTTCCATAAAAAAGGGATGATAAAAATTACCATGCCAATACTTTCTGGATTATACTGGGTGGCGCAGGATCGAGTGACCTGTAACAGTAGGTACCGCCTTATCGATTGTTATCGAATAAGCAATGTAAAAAAACATAAACGTGTACTTATGTACGCGCGTGAGAAGTTATACTTCTTTGGCATGAAAAAAAAAATTCAAAAATAAAATTAAAAAAAAACAATATAAAAAAACAATATTCAAAAAGAACAATATTCAAAAACAATATTCAAAAAAACAGTTTAATAAAAATAATAATATTTTTTCAAAACGAGCGTTTATAAAAACTTCGAAAGCGTGATTCAAGAATTTTGGTAGTGCCATCTCTTATCATTTACCAGGAACTAATCACAGGCTCTTCGTTAATATGTTAGCTTGACCATTCGTTATTCATTACAGTAGCTAGCTAATGCGCCGACAGTCAACTAGTACAAATTAAATCGATAGTGACGTCACTGTGCATTGACTGCCATTAACTTTGATAGTTAGCTTGGCCCAGTTTTAGAATATATTTGTACTGAAACCGCCTTTTCTGTGTATTGGATACGGTGTTCTTATACCTTAGCCACATAAATGTTTAAATTGTAGTTAGCCTGCTGATTTGAACCTAGGTCCTTCTAGGTCTACACCAATCCGCACTGGAGTAGCGTGGTGGAGTATGCTCTAGGCCTCCTCCAAGGGAGATACCCGTGCTTAGTAGTAGGACATTAATCGGTTGAAGCCAACCTCCAAGGAATGCCTAACGCCTAATGCCTTTTTCAACGTTATATGCATTAACAAGATTTATCAGGACGACGAGTTTGACAACCCGTGTGGCGCAATGGTTACCATGCCGGATCGCCGCGCCAAGGGTCTTGGGTTCGATTCCCAGCGAGGCAGAAATTTGAATGATGAGTTTGAATTTCTGTTCTCGGTCTGGGTGTGAATGTCCTTGTCTTGTGTGTTGTCCATGGCATCCACGACACAGGGAATCCTAGTGTGGGGCTATGAGTGTGAAGCGTTATTTATTTATTTGTTATTTATCAGTTGCTCGAAGGCAAATTGTGTGAGTTATTGTCAACTTTTAGCAGGTTGGACTGATAGTGGTAATAGCTTGTAACTCCTGAAATTACTTTCTACATAGCTGGCAGATAAGCTACCTAAAAGTATGTTTACGATAAGTAAGTTTACGAGTTTACTATCATTAAAAATGTGGAAGGAATTTATTTAACAGAACACAGTTATTTTGAAGCTCGTATGCACGATGTAGGTATTATAATTTTAAATCATCCAGGCAATTTTAAATTAGTAACAACATAACAACGACAAAAAAGGTGTAAAATCAGAGTAGGTACAAAGATATGTAAGTAGATAGGTATGTAGTTTGGTATTGAGCTTTCCCTCGACACGACAAAGTTTTCATTTATCTCAATAATATTATACTTTATAATATTCATATTAAATATGACCTTTCAAAGATTTATTTTATTATTTTTAACCTATCAAGACTTTATTATTTTTTTTTGAGTCGGGGGTTTTGAAATTTTTAATTTAAATATTACTTTTTAAACTTAGATTTAGGTAGAAGGTATTTTCTTATTTCAAAATGAAATAAAAAAATCGGTTCATACGTTCGAGAGCTACGATGACATGTAGACAGCTTTTAACACCCTTCGTTTTTGCGTCGGGGGTTAAAAATGGACACAATTTAGACTCGCTGACACAGTATTTGCTGACAAGCTGGCTGCAAACGAACCGTGTTCAAATTGTATTCAGCCAACGCGGGAAAATGCAGAGCTGTGACATTTTATGACAGACAGAGATGAAGTGTCGTTCAATCAATATCTGCTTCCTGCATTGAAGTATTATTACTAGCGTATAGAACGGACACCGCGAACACCATGCAAGTCCCAATTTATTGGCGCCACGTGGCTTCAATCTTCAATGGATTTGTTCGATTTTGAAAGGAGAACGGGGGTTCAATTTTGAAAATGGAACCTCCCGGGCGAGACACACATTTTGTTCGAGATGTCTGTTCTATGTCATTATACTTCAATGTTTCACAACAATAGATTATATCTGTTCTTCCCTATATCTACTAGCTATTATCATACAAACAATTTATTAAGAAAACGGTAAGTATTAACTTTGCAATACTTGAATTGAATTGTGAGTTTACAATCGAAAATGTCTCTAAACAATTCCTCACGCAGTTCCTTCATTTTGCTAATACTGGTGAAAAAAGCTCGCTATAATTTCGTTGCCGTATAGGGTTGACTCTGCGATAAAAAATTAAAACTTCCGAAGTAGTGCTAATTTTATTTTTATTTATTTATAAATAAAAATGTGTTTAATAAAATGTGTTTAAATTTGTGTTTAATAATTTATGCATACCATATAATTAAACACAGAAAAAATTAAACTTAGAGAATTTTATAATATTAGTGAATAGTGATCTGCATAGAATTATTATATTACGTATTATTTGCTATGCCTATTTCATGATTTAAGCATTTTAAATAAATAACAATCAGTAAATTATTTCTATTAGTTAAGTTTTAGTGAATAGTTGAACTAATGCCATTAGTACCGCAAATTCACAAAGTAAATTAAATACATCCACATCATTGGATTGTGCAAATAATTTTTCTGGCAGTAATTATTAATTTGTGCTATTCCATTGCAATTATGTAATCGATACATATTTGATTGCATTACCGTATATTTCTTTTGGTGTTCTGGCAGGGTTTTGAGTTTGAATTCTATTTACACTATAACTAAGTAATTAAATAAGCCATCACTAATATCTTGCCGATAAACAAAATGATGTGCCCTAGTATGAAGGTGGCCCTATTTGTAACCTGCTTGATAAGGTCATCTTTTCATCAAGGACCACTTATCAATAACTCGTCTTTTATTTTAAATGGTTACCTTTAAGTTGCATATTGCTAACAATGGCATTCCACGGTATTTTTTTAACTTGTGGTTTCAACCCGTTGATTGCCTACTACTGAGCACGGGTCTTTCCTATCGAGGAGGCCTAGAGCACACTCAACTACGCTGCTACAGTGTGGATTAGCCCCTCTAGGGTTAGTGGCCAATTCAAGTTAAAGTTTTTATGCCTCCGATAACTGTTACGATACGATCATACGATAACAAGATAACAACCGGGACCGACGGCTTTACGTGCCCACCGAAGCACAGCGTGTATATCTATACTAATATTATAAAGCTCAAGAGTTTGTTTGGTTGAACGCGCTAATCTCAGGAACTACTGGTTCGAATTGAAAAATTATTTTTGTGGTTCATAGTCCATTTGTCGAGGAAGGCTATAGGACTATAGGCTATATATATTTTTAGTAGTTAGTTTTTTCCACAAATTAAGGCGGTTGAAACCGCGTAGCACAGCTAGTATATAATATTATTTTAAACTTAATATTATAGATACAATAATATAATATTGTGTATATTATAACTATAATATAATACACGCCCTTATTTATAAGTAGGTACAGTTTATTGGGAATTGAGGGAGCTTGTCTATCTGTATTTTAATGGTAGAACGTTGGACGATATCCAATTTAGCACTATAATCGGTCGTCTTCAAAGAGTATAACGATAAAATGATGCTTCATGTATTGATTTGAACTGGTTGCCTCTTTACCCAGACACAATTTATTCTATTAGTTTATTAGACCGCACAGTGCCGTTGTAATTTTTTTCGACTACTGTATCTCTCGTTTAGAATCGATTTTATGCTTTTATATGACTTTTGATGTGTCTTTCGTGCTGCAGCTTATGTGTTAGTATTAATTTTAACAAATTATTGAAAATATTGAATTCAATTGTATAATAATAACTGCCTCACTGCCTCCGATTGATAAGAAAATTATTTCATTGGGTATCGAAATATTATGGTATTATTTGTCTCGATTAATCTCGGTAAGCCTTATAAAGCTCGAAGGTGGCCATTATCCATATCACAGTAATTTTATAGACATTATAATTCGAAGTTTGTTTAGACACATAATCATACTTCTTCTACACTCATTGCTTCTTTACAGTAGTAGTAAAAATTACCCATTTTGGAAATATTGGAAAATTTTAGGAATTCCTATTTACATGTATTCGCATGTATCGCGTTGGTTCACTATCAATAATTTACTATTAAATGCAAAAAAAACGAAATGTATAGAGTTTGTGCTACCTAATGTTAAAAAAGTCAGCAAATCTCTTAAACTAAATAACGAAACATTGCATATGGAGGAATCGACGGTCTTTTTAGGGGTGACCTTAGATAGTAAACTTCAATGGGGCCCACATATAACAAATCTCGCGACAAAACTCGGTAGGGCTGCTTTTGCTGTCAGGAAAATAAGGCAGTATACAGACGTCGAAACTGCTAGGATAGTCTATTTTGCTTATTTCCACAGTGTTATGTCTTATGCCATCTTGCTGTGGGGCAAAGCAGCCAATATAAAACAAATTTTCATACTCCAGAAACGGGCAGTTAGGGCTATTTATAAACTTAGGTCTCAGGAATCTTTGCGAGAAAAGTTCAAGGAAATAGGTATACTTACAGTAGCTTCCCAGTATATCTTTAACAATGTAGTTTTTATACGGAAGAATATAAACGCGTATAAACAAAATTTTGATATTAATAATCGCCATACGAAAAGAATGCATCAATTAGTTACGCCTTCGTTCCGCCTAAGTAAAGTGCAGCGATCTTTCATAGGGCTTGGTATACATTTTTATAATAAAATCCCAAAATTAATACGTGACTTGCCAATAGAAACTTTCAAAAAACGTGTAAAGACACAATTGTTAGGCAAGGGATATTATAGTGTAGACGAGTATTTAAATGACAAAGACGCATGGAAATGACCAGCTCTGCAACCAGTTCCGCTCAGAATAGTAAATACTTTTGTATTATTATCTTTTTTTGTAATATTTTTTTAAAAGATGTGCTGAGGAGTTTCTTTAGGCTTTTCTTCTCCTCCACGATAAAGCACCTTCCGAAAAGCCAAAAAATGACGTGCATAAGTGTATCAGTGATACCTATATGAATAAAATATTTTGACTTTGACTTTGACACGTTTTCATGGTAATTAGTACATAATATGTAGATCAGGATTACGTTAGTTCAAAATTACATAATTGTCAATATCTAGAATATTTTTTTTTAAAAAGTCGCCAACCCTATACAGCGAGGAGTTAACAAAGTAGGTAGACAAACCTCTAGAATCAAGGGTTCTTTAACGCGTGAAAGCTCCACCATTGTTACATCAAGGGTTCCTGAGAGATGACAAGAAACACAAGGGGAGACTGATACAGATAGATGCGATAGGAGAGCGTAGCAAGTGGCTCTTCCAGTCTAATGATGTTCAATTCAATCATTGTATTGGGTTCTTATCAGGTAACAATGTTACAAATTTTCTAGAAGTACCTGTATTTGTTCCATGTGGACTTATATTTATTCTGGTGCTGTGTGACTTCCTATCAGGTGGTTTGCACGTTCGTTTGTACTTGCTAGTTAGACATGCCTTCTTGTCATTTTTTTTAAATACGCGTAATATTTGAGGAGTTTTCTCGAATCCTCATTGATCTCATCATCAGTACTGACTTTCGATAAATATGAGACCAATCTCATTCCTTTCATACTGAAAAAATAATTTTCCAAATCGGTCGATAAATAAATAAAAATAAATAAATAACGCTTCACACTCATAGACCCACACTAGGATTCCCTGTGTCGTGGGTGCCATGGACAACACACAAGACAAGGACACTCACACCCAGACCGAGAACAGAAATTCAAACTCATCATTCAAATTTCCGCCTCGTTGAGAATCGAATCCAGGACCCTTGGCGCGGCGATCCGGCATGGTAACCATTGCGCCACACGGGTCGTCTACAAACATAAAAATAATAAAAAATAAAACCAAATTCAAGATCCTCCTTTTGTAAAGACTATTATAATATAAAACGCACTGAAGTCAAAATATCCAAAAATAACATCTAATGTTTTATTCTTTGAAGATACCTAGTATACATATAATACTATTCTACTTTCATTACATCCAGTGGAAGTATAAACGTATTTCAGTAATCATACATCAAGCAGATAACATCGGGTTTCTAAAGCTTTCGCAAACTTTAGCGCCAGTTCGATGTTTTACGCGAAATATTTGTAGTGGGCGTGTTATATGTATGTGTGCGCTTGTGTATACTTGCGCGCGCGTGTGTGTGATGGAATGTTTAACTTTTCCGATCTATTCCAGAGATTTATTGTTCAACGTTTACCGTTTGTTGTTGAACGTATACGTTCTTACCATATACTAGAACATTGTTTATCGTTCCAAGTTTAGGATAATCCCTATAATAGGTTAACGAATAGTGTTTGAATAGTAAGCATTAATACAAAGTGATTAATAGAAACCTTTTTCTTAATTGACAATGACTAAATCAAGCTTCTCCATGACTGTTTGCAGAGTTAGAAAAAATAGTGAAAAAACTTCTACCCAACATGTCCGCAATCTAACCATAGAAGAAGCCGAAGTAAGAGCTCTGAGTTGGATTTTGTCGATAAATTGCAATAAGGACAAGCTAATTTTTGTTCAAATTACCTAATATTACATTTAATTGGCCGTCCACGTTGACATTCGACCAAGAAAGAGAGATAAATACATACTCGTATAGCCGTAGTCCAGCTAAAAAGGGACGGAATTTTTCTCGGCATACTAAGGGCTTATTACGACTCAAATTAAGGTTGGGGCAAACAAAAACTTGGCCTTTTATGAAATTCCCTGTAAGTATGGCTGGAACCGCTGTGTTTTATTCAACTCGTTTTGTTATTGCGAGTTGAGAGTACCTGCCTCCGTCATAATATTCCTCTTATATTAACTCACGACGCTGTAGTTCAGTTGTGATAGGCCAATATGAACGTACACTGTACGATACATTATTTTATAGATCAGACTTTTCTTAATCCAATAAGTCCTAGTGCGATGTTATGTAAATCAATGACAAAAAATAACCAACAGAAGGGATTATTTAATTGTCCTCTGAAAGGCATAAACACACATTACGCGATGAATAAAAAACTCGATTATTTCGATTTGTACGCAAAATGCGATAGTGAAGTGAAATGGACGTTTTCAATCAGATAAATCTTGGTACGCAGGTTGCAATATTTTTTTACAATAAACAAGTTAATAGTTAAAACCTAAATACACGGTTGTATAGTGTCAATGTAAGCAGTCCCGGATTTGTCAATAGGCCGTATAGGCCGCGGCCTAGGGGCGGCAGAGTCCTAGGGGCGGCAGATTTCAGAAGATGATATTATTGAAGATGATTTTGCTATTAAAAAGTGTCGCAAAAAATTGTAATTCTTGTTTTTTACACACTTTCTTAGTGACTAATTCAATGCCTTCCTTACTATGAATGGAAAATTATTATTTTAGAAAGGTACATGGGGCGGCAGAAATAAATTGGCCTACACTCATAAAAAAATAAATCCGGCACTGAATGTAAGTAGTTCTAAAGAAAATAAAATCATGACTGTTCGCCAATGAAATTAATGAGTTCCCTCGCCTGGAGTGAGACCTCTGTGGTGTATCAGCTCATGCTTAACACAAAAATACATTGTGATCAAAATTAAAGTAGGTAATATATAAAATTTCAAGTCTTTAAGGTAAGAGGAAGTATTTGAGACTTAAATGTACTGCAATATTTTAGAAAGATCTTAAGTTTAAATTAATCTAAAACCATAACCAATACCCGCAGACACAGATGTACGTTGGAATTTTTCGTAGCCAGAATTTCTGAAAATTCTAACGAATAAATCACATTACTCCTGCCGGTAAAGCGATTTCCTTGTTCACTAAGCTTCCCAGCCTGAAACAAGGCAGTTTCTACCTTATTTATAAGTTTATAAGGTTGTTTTTGAGGTTACTGTAAAGTAACAAAATGTTCACATCGGCAAACATGTTCTTAATGATATTATTATTTTTCGGAGGACTCGTTTAACCTGCGAGGTTTTATGTATATTTTCTTATACTGTCTTCAAATTGTTGTATCGGAAAAGTGGGAAATTGACTTTATCAATGAACCGAATGTGCCTAATGCATTGTTTTAGTGGTCTCAAAACTAAACCAAAACCTTCGGATTGTTGCCTTTCAAATGAAACCATTTTGAGGCATGTAAGTTGGATGGTTCCAATCTCCAGAGTCTATAAAGGATATGTGTAGGTACAAACATTTTTTATGTTTTTTATAGACTTATAGATTACTGCTCTACTCCTTAAATGTTATCCAATATTTTCGCACGTGTAGGCTAGTTGTTAGAGAGTGAACGTTCATTTCTTATTCGGCAGTCCCAGCTGTGACAAGCGAACAATAAAATTGATAGGGAAAACTAGGTATATAAAAATCCATTCAGAATTTTTCAACGTTATCGTGTTAAGTCAAACACTTTCCTTTATAACAGCTCTAGCTTCCGCACCTGACTACATATTATATTTTAATGTGTTTATTTTACCCTACACACGTTATAATCAGAATCTCAATGGAACTTATTTTCAGAATGATTTTATAACCCTGGACATGTTACGAATATGTCTGAGTGACAAGTTTCATTCAAATCTATTCAAGCGTTGTTTTCCGATTTAGTTACAAACACCTGTACGTCTGAATCTTAGGGAAATGTACAATCAGGATAAAACCTATTATATTTCCTTATCTTGGATATGGCCAAGTTTCGTCTTAATCTTCCCTGCAATGGTTAGGACGTGATTGAAAAACAAATCTTAAAGTAGGCTAGTATAAAAGGAAATAACTGTCTTGTATTTTTAATCTGAAAGTACTTTTTAATGAATATGCGTAATGACTTATTTCTTATAACTTATTTAATCAGAACTGCCATAGTATTTAAAATGATGTCCAACACAAAACAGTTCTAAGATGCTGTTAGAAGTAATTTACAGTTTAAAAAATTCATAAAGTCTACTATTGTATCGGTCTTATTGCGTTTTTCACAGTCTAACGCCGCGACTCAGAGCCACTAACGGTTACTTAAATCGCTCGTTAGTACATAATCAGTATGGTGATTCTTTACTAAGGAGTGATTAAAGTAACTGTTAGTGACTCTAGTTGGAGCGTAAGTTACTTTGACTTCTTTATTATCTAATCCGTTCGTCCTCCATTTGACGATTGCAAAGCTGCTTAATGAAACATAGGCATTATAATTATAAGTAAATGTGATAAGTGTAATAAGTAAATGTGATGATGCCACTCTGTGAATTGATTTCGCACTTTTACGACGCAAGATGCAAGCGAGCGTCAATTGAGGATAGCATGCGTACAGTAACAGTGCAGAGAAAAGTAAGCCATCTGTTTATAAATATACGAACAGCAACGTTTCTGTTACTTTACTACTAGTTACTTTTCTCTGCAGGTGACTGTACGTACGTCTACGTGGACAGAAGCCCTTAATGTTGGAGTTGTTTTTGATAATATGCCATATGGTAAAACTTATGCTAGTAAAAATAGTGGCAAATCAATAATTAATCCTGAGCTTCACATACTGCTTTCTTATTGTTAATTAACTAGTAACTAAACACTAACCCATCATGCAATATTTTCAGATAACCAGGAACAACTAGGTTCTAATTAAGAAATCATCAATTAAAATGTTAATTATCAATTACTAATTAGTACAACGATGAGGGCAATAAGTTATTATTAGGAACTTGTTGATATTTGTAAATAAGTGACAGAAAGTGATTCAAAGTGATCAATTAAATTAGTCAATTCTAAGTCTGTGATCAGGCGTTTGTTCAAGTGTGTGCTAAGTGTTCTCAAAGTGTAAAAGTGTTTTAAGTGTGGCATTCGAAATCAGAAATCGTTTTTCGATTTTCAAAATGGCTTTCGCGGCGGCGCGCATGATCCTGAAGGATAAGAGGAGGAAAGCGTCGAAAGAAGACTTCAGGGACCCCAGAAATAGAAGCAAGGTATATTTTACGTAATATTTATGTATTAATCTGTACGAAAGTCCGTATGAAATGAAAAACTTTATTCAATTGCGATATTAATCACAGATAGCACACTTCGAATATTGTATTTAAGAATATGTGTGAATATGCGTTGTACGATGGGAGCTCGCAGAGTGGCGTCCTACACCGGATTATTTCACGTGCATAATAAAAGTAACTGATATATTCCTGTACTGTACATGAAAGATATTTAAGAAAGAATCATATAAATATCATTGAAGTATTATTACTAGCGTATAGAACTGACACCGCGAACACCATGTATGTCCCAATGCATTGGAGCCAAGTGGCTTCAATTTTCAATGGATTCGTTCGATTTTGAAAGGAGAACCGGGGCTCAATTTTGAAAATCAAACCTTCCGGGCGGTACACACATTTTGTTCGAGATGTCTGTTCTATGACATTATTTTTATTTTTTATTTTATTTTATTTTATTTTATTTATCATTATACTTCAATGATAAAATATATCCCCATTTTTACTCTATTTGATTCTGGTAATCTTAAAAACGGTAACAAGTTTATTTTATTGTAATCAATATAAATGAAGGAAGTCATTAAAATAATTATCCATTTATTGTAGAATATTCTGAGTTAGGCCAAACGAGCGTATTTTTTGAGCTGTTTGTCGCGTGAATCGTTTTCATTTTGAAGTTCAAACTCATTTTGCGTCGCCGTGTGGTGCAATAGGACTTTAGTATGAAACCGAATGCACGTGACTCATTTTTCGCGACAGACAGCTCAAAAAAATACGATTGTTTGGCATAGGTTTCCCGAAGCGAAGCGGAGGTTACGAGATAGTACCCAGTGAATAAAGCGATAGCGCAGACTATTTTTTTACGTATAAATTGGCCAATCTCGCTCAACCAGCATGCTAATGTGGAAATACTGAGACTAGGAAGTTTCATTATCACTTTCCGAATGAATTATTCATCGTTCGGAACCAAGAAAAACTTTTCGTCCAGCTTTAGTCTTAAGGACACAATAATATTATATTATTACATACATACTTAAGCACATGCACACATAGGCATAAATTGGCCAACACACACAAACACACGCACACACACACACACACACACACACACACACACACACACACACACACACACATACACATACACATATATACACCGTAAACAACCGTTCTTAGGATAAGTAAAATTACTATGTAAAACAGCCCTAAGTTACTAACTGTGTAATCCATTTTTGGCCGTAGTTTGAAAATTTAAAATTGTATTCACTGTTGTACCTGTAATAAATACTTACATAGAATACTACCTAGCGCTTTGTTCTTGGATTTATCTGCCTTTTTCGGAATAATAAGTTCAATACATCCGGAAAAGGCAGGCAACGCCGTCGGTAGAGCAGTAGTTTTTAATAAAACGTCTAGGTATTTCTAACGACATTGATGGATAGTCAGTATCATATTGAATAAGAAAATTTCACAATATTGGCCTTGGACACGTCAATAATGAACGATAAATAAGCGGTCCCATTCACAAAACACCCAACTTCAATAGTGATACTAGGATGATGGATGTGTGTATTTTAACGGAGGACGAAGCTTGGCAATAATATTTCACCTATGACATAAAGTGATAGTTTTGGTTTGAATATTGGTCTCCAAAATAGAAAATAATATTTTGTTGTATTATAAATCTATACTAATATATAAAGAGGAAAGATTTGATTGTTTGCATTGAATAGGCTCCGAAACTATCGAACCGATTTTAAAAATTCTTCCACTATTAGGAAGCTACACTATCCCCGGTTGACATAGGCTATATTATATATTATTATCTTTTACTATTTTTCCTGAAGCGAAGTGAGGGCGATTTCCTAGTAGTTGATAAACGAGCTGACGATCCACCTGTTAGTCACCGTCGCCCATGGAAATTAACGACATCAAAGGCATCATTATCACTTAGCTAAAGGAAGTTGTTTTCAGGTAACCTACATACTCCTTTGAGCAATTTTCGCTGTTCCTCGTTGTTTCGGATTTGGTCATCTTCAAATCTTTGGTCAAAAATTCATCCTGTATATTAGATATTATACATTTTTAGATACTGAATATGTATATTATAATGTATTTATATTTATTGTATGTATAGATGTATAATTGTATACACAGTATTAGATGTAGGATAAGTATTATAAATTATATTTATTAAAATTAGAATATTTGACCGATAACATCGATAATTTGCGCATAGCTAACTTTTACACCAGCACCCAGGGCTGACTGGTAGAGAATGCCATTAGGCATTAAGTTTTTGCCTTTGTATACCCTAGATTATTGTGTTGCAAAAATAAATAAATAAAAATAACTTACAGTTCTTCGTTATGTTTTGAAAGGAGTGTGGGTCTCACACAGATATTAAATCTCAAAATTTAAGCGGCTTATTATAAGACATTACTTTTAACGTTACTTCATGTCATAGTGATACATTACTACCCTACTACAAGGCTATTATTGTAATCAACATAATAATAACAAATGGATAATTATGTATTCTTTATATTAGGAAACTGGTAAAACATATGAACTTCGTAACATCATATTCTCCTTTGCTTTGGAGACGTTCACATTATAATTGGACTATTGGACGGGGAAGCCGGCGCAGACAAGCACTCCAGTCCTTTGCAGTACGTATTAGGAAGGACAAAGCTAAGTGCTTTGTCCGTATCGTAGGCTATTAACAATATCGATATCTCCCATAACTGCTTGTGTTCGTGAGATAGAAACCTCGCTTCGCATCGGAGAACTTAGTTTATAATGGTTACTTGATAAAATGTTTCGCTATTGAATTCGACCTCAAGCTTACAATAAATAAAAAACGCAGGTAAACAAACAAAAATTAAAAAAAGATTGTTATTTTATCTGTTACCTACTTAATAAATATATTTTTTCTCAAATATCTTCCATGTACAGATATCGACAAATTACAGTTTTATTATACGATTTTTGTATCGTATCGAGTGATTTAGTATCGGACAATAAAATACATTGACCTGAATTTAAATGTACTTTTTATGCATTAACTAGGTATACATTGACAATTTGAAAAAGAAACAGGGTTAGCACAAAATAGTATCAGATGGCTAGTAAAGTTTAGGTATGGACATTTGGCACGCGTTTTCATTTTAACGCTAAATCTATGTCAAAATAGCTTCTTATATGTAAATACAAGATAATATTGGAATCTGAAAAGTAGGAAAGAACTAGGTTTTCCAGAAATGGTAGCAAAAGTTAATATTTTTTATGTGATTAGTAACAGTCAATATAATTATTTAAACTACTTCATCAAAAGTTTTGACAGTAAAGATAATAATATAAAGAAATATACATATGCCTAATAATAAAGAAGTAATAGAAGAGCAAAAAGGTCTACTGCAATAACATCTAATTCTTTACAAAAGCTGGCTATACATGATCAAGTTTACTTGTCAAGTTTCCAGTGGACTTGATGCGGCATCCAGTAAACTTAACGGTGTACGGCTATCTGGCACTATATCTCATGCAAACTGGATGTCGTATCAAGTCAAACTGTAAACTTGTTAAGTGTACTTGAACGTGTATGGCTAGCCTAAGCAGATTGAGTGTGTGTACATGTCATTGTGTGTCTGGGTTGAATGATTAGTGGGGTGTTGTCTGTGTGCGTGCGAAATGGGTTAGCATAAAAAAAATCATGGATACCCTTAAATCAGCCACCAAGTATTTTGATGAAAATGACGCGTAAAATATGTGATGGTGAATTTTTGTTCACATTTAAAAGCATTGCTTATAAAAATCAGAGTTTAAACCCCTACAATGTGTACGTATTTTAGGTAACAAGAGTAACGCCCCAACTCAAAGTCACTAACGGTTACTTAAATCGCTCCTCAGTACAGAATTTGTATGGTGATTCTTTACTAAGGAGCGATTTAAGTAACCGTTAGTGACTCTGAGTTGGGGCGTTAATACAACTCAAGCCTTCGTGTTTCATTCCACGTTCAATGTTCAATGGAAAGGTTTAGGATTTGATCGGGTATTCAAACAAGGCCCGTATTGCTCCCCTGGTCCTGTTTGCCCTGTATTTGAATAGCGCCGAACAAGTCAAACGGTTTCCATCTATGTAACGATCGCTCGGACGCTTCATTCCGAAGCGATAACTCATCACTTACTTTGATAGCACATTCGCAAAGACCAGGGGAAAAGCGAAAGGACTGAATTAAAATTTTAATTTTTTTGTTAGGCGCAGAACCAAACTACAAACCAAAACCAAATTACTTGTTTTGCCTATCTACTCAACTTACTGACAGGCAACGTACAAGTATTGGTGTAAAGGTTTTTTGAAAAAGGATAAAATCTTGGGTAATCTGCATATCCAACTCTTCTGCTGACTGTACATCATGAAAGATTACTAGGATGGTTTGTCCCACGTATCCCTGTGTCGTGGATAATCAAAGCGTTTCCAATAGTTTCAACTAATTTACAGTGTATTTCTAATACAAGAATTTCTATGAAAATTTAGAAGCTAATTGAGTAAAATTATAAAGAAAGTATTGAGGCAGTGATAATTAAAAAAGCAAGATTTAAAATGCACCAGTCCGCATTAAAACCTCAATGTTTAGACGTATATTATACGCAAATTGCATAAAACCGTCATTATGTAAGCGCAAATTACGGGTACAGTTCCCTACAATACGTTTTAGGAGCTATTTAAGGTAATTACAATTAATCTTCGTGGAACAAAAGTTTCCGGAATTTAGTACACAATATGAAACATTAGTATTATTATTATTATGTTCTTTGTGGGAAGTATGAATTTGATATATTATACTAGTGGATACGCGGCGTGTTCCACTACGCTATAATTTTTTCTGATGAGCATGAGACATCAGTGTTTTTGTGTTGACGTTGACGTTGATGCGCCATCTTTACATAATTATTATCTTCAAATTGTTGTGTGGGAAAGTGGAAAATCGTCTTTATCAATGGACCGAATATGCCTATGAATAATACATTGCTTTAGGGATTTCAAACTACCTTAGGATTATTGCCTTTCAAATTAAACAATTTTGAGGCATATCGGTTGAATGGTTTCAGATTTTATTAAGGACATCCGTACAACATTTTTTTGTGTTTTATATATATAGATATCATTGCTTACGAAGGAGATTTACAGGTAAAGTATTTAAAAAAGAAATGGAAAAATATGTTTTTGAGCTGTATTCGGAATAGTTCAAGTATTAGATGTAAGTTTTGTGTTCATCTTCGTTTCTTTTACTGCTATGTATGTGTACTTTTCTTTTTTATTTTTACATTGATAATGGTAATATTCTACTAACATTCTATTCTATTACTTTGACGTGGACTGTTAGTTATATTTTCTTTTATAGGTGTGTTGTAATTCGAAGATTACAGAAGACAAGATTCTATGTTTTTCCAACAAATTTAACAACTGAAATTTTTTGCATTTGCACTTTGACAATAGCTGTTAGGACTCGGACACATCGCTGCGACGCCGCAAAATAACATCTTGCAATACGATAACATTTTGCAAACGATGTGACCTAACCACAGATAATTATTTGTATTATAAATATACTGGGTAGGCTAATTATATTGTATCTTTGTCATTATTTTATGCCATTGCATTCAGAGAGTTGAAAAGTGATGGCTGTAATCCTTGAAACAGTTTATAAATATGAAAACAAGAAAAAATTCAAGAAATATTTTTTCTATATAGATCCAGAGTAAAATGTTCATGGAATAAAACTGTCGTTTAATAAATTAAGATTTATCCGGTATATTTATATAATACAGATTTGTGGTTCCAATCCTTAAGTGTTCAACGTAACGCAGACACTGTATTTGTAAATAAACTTCTAGTTTAAATCTCGACCGAGGCTGATCTGATGTAAAGCTAAACACATTCTAAAATTTGGTAGCAAAACCTTTATGTTGACGCACATAAATTTGCATCAGGATAAATAATACTATTTTTTACATTGGCATTGCAAACAAAAAAAAAATGCTCCAATGATGTTAATTGATTGGTGATTGAGTATTTTTTATATTCTGGAAATAGAGGTCAATATGCTTAATCAAATTTTAGATTGAAATCAACTTTACTCCGGATTGGCGTTAGTGGGGATTGAACTTTATCGGTGTTGCTGATTGTCTTGGCAAACGCTTTGAATGTTCCAAGAGCTTTGTGTGTATGTACTGAAGTCTCAATGCTACTTTTTTTAACTGCTCCTTCCCATGTTATAATCAAAATGCTGCAAATATGAAGCAGTTGGTATTGATACTTTCATTCTGCACTTAATATTTAATTCCAACGAGTAATGCACCTTTCAAAGTAAATTGCTTCTTAATTAATTACTTAATCTACTTTTAATTTGTTATTACTCTAAAATCAAAATTTACGATCAATTTTATCGATAATTATAAATTTTAACTTCTACTAATATCTATTGCATTAATATGAAATTATAATACTATTTATATCTTTCTGACATTGATAAGAAAGGTCCCTTCTTTTTCTCCAATCTCCTTCTTTTTGCTTCCTTTTGTATGTAAAACGTCTTAGAGGTGATTGTAGTCAACGTTATGAACGCTCGTAAGTCACTTTAGCATGTTCGTAAGTCACTCGGGCAAGTAATATGTTCGTTCATCAAACACAAGGTACTTGAAAATTCGTTTATAAAGATTATATGTATTATGTAGTTAAAAGAAGTAGCTATGAGATATACTGGTACAAGAGACATACTCAGTATCACTATTATTATGAAATCAGTTCAAGAACTCTTTACAATTCGCTAAATATAACTTTGTAACTGCTTGTTAACCTTAGATGTTACTAACGAATCGAGATTTCAAATTGCTTAATTTGGATTACTTTTTGCTAAAACGCTTGTAAAGAGTCACTTGTGTTGTTTGCGAACTCTGTCTAGCTTTTCTCTGACTCAACTGGAGACAACTCACCGTTTTCGAAACCCTATTTACTTACACAATGGATAAATGCTTGCCTAATTGGATTATTTGTTCTCTATTTCGGAGTTGCATTTGAATGAATCATTAACATTTCGTTCTGATTGTTTTCAAAATCATCTTTGTGATTGATTACGTTATTGTTATGAATGTTTTCAAATGCAACTTTGTATAATTGTGCATATAAACGTCTATTTATCTGTTCTGTGTATACCAGACCAACAAGATTAGATACTGCACGTGTGTTTCTTCCTTCCTGACTGCTATGGCACGTTTCTGCACAAATTCTTTGTTTAGAATAATGTGGTCACTTTAGGAACGATTAAATTTTCAAACTTATTATTTTAGTTGAAACAATCTCAGTCATTATTGTTGTTTCGAAGTCAAATTTGAAGAATATTTACCCTTTATAATTTTAAGTGTTTACGTATATAAAATAAGATATTTGGCTATTTGTTCAGTACATACATTTCGTTTGAAATATTCAAATATATGCCAAACCGTTTAGAGCTATACAGAAACCAATTTCATGCCGTCGTTACCATATTACAAAGCCTTTAATGAAATTTCATCGCCGTTGCCGACACGGACGTGCGATAGTACGAGCTGTCCGGAATAATTCGATCATTTCTGTGATCATTAATCTACTTACTAATACGTTAAATGTCCTGTTGATGGACTGAATATTCTTTTGTTAAGGTTAAGCACAGCTATTAAGCTCTAATAATAAATAATTATATCATTTAATGCCATTCTAAGCTCTAAGCTTGAAGCTAATTTATTCAGTTGGAAATAATACATTAACTCAAATTATAGAAAGAGAATTTGTAATTATCAAAATTATGAAATTGTTAGTTCAAAAAAGTTATAAAATGACAATATTTGCTTAGATGTTTTGAAAACAGCAATAATAACAATGTAATTTTTACATTATAAAAAAATGGGTCAAAGTCTATCAATTATTTTTATAAGTACAGTAGACAATGATATGTTTTAAAGCGTAGATACATTTTAGTCGAGGAAAAGTTGGAATACTTCGTGCAATTTTTCACTCTTACGGAAAATCCATACCACCTAGCCCGACTTAAAATTTTATGCGATGGCTCAAGTACTAAAATAGCACTTTTAGAAAGTGCTTCCTCATCTTCGGTCTTTAGCTTGCACGTTAAATTTTATGGCGATATTTAGAACGAGAGATTTATCGAAAAGATTTGTGTACCTACGTGTTTCATTTTTAAACGCTTTTATTTAGCTTCACTTCGGAGCATCAAAGCATCAAATCTTCAAAGCATCAAATCTTGTAACGTTAATTTGAATGACTTCCCTTTAATGAAAATTGATGAAATTTGGCAGACATGTGTATTTCCGATGACAATACACGAAAATCATATTTTAAACTAATTTTCATTGTTTATTTGTTGTTAAATTAAAAAAAACGATTTTCAGACTTTAGACGCATAATTCTCTATGTTCTATTTTACGTAGAGACTTGAAATTTTCACAACTTGTAGCTAATTTTATAAACTAAACATTATTGAAATAAAAGCGTTTAAAAAAAAAAATTTTTTTAGGATTCAACTTATTGATATTGTTGTCACTAAAGCTAACAACAGTTATGTTGTAAACACAGGCTGTAATGCTGATTAAGAATAAAAGGTTATAACGTACAAAAAATGTGACGTTAGTGCAATATACCTAATCTTTCTTAATAAGGTTCTTCTAATAATAATCTTCTAATAGAAAAAATCTAAGCATTAGTATTATAATCTAAAAAAAGTATCTTAGCTTTGAAGTAGTCTAGAAAAGTGATCACATTATCTCTAGATACCTGAACAGCATGTCAATCTTCTTGGTCGTTGATAAATTGCTGTGTGCTTGGTGTATAGGAAGGAATGTTTCTTCTTGCAGGCCCGGAGCGCTAGCACCAGTAGCTTTAGGAGTGTAAGTCAGGTAATGAAAGTCAGCATTGACGCTTTATCATGCCTGGCCATTATCGATCGTTTGATTTGGTTGGTTGTTTTGGTCGCCATAGATTTTTGTTTCTTTTTCGACATTAAATACATTTTTATTTATACTCATGGATGTTTGTTGTTAAGCATTTGAAAAAAATCGAGTATTGGTTTTCAAATTTGATATAATGAAAAATGAGAAGACAAAAAACAAAAGTCATGGCCAAATGTTTTGTCACATGTCATTTGCAATTTTTGACGTAGTTTGTTTTAGCGTAGACGCATCATTATCACCTGCTGTAGAAAAATTATCAAGCGAAGACAAAGGTAAGGGAACATTAGAAAAGACTGGACAGTGTGGATAGCAACATGATCTTAGCAGTCCTTACTGGCGACTACTTTTACGTGTTATTTTCTTAACATGTTAAATTTTAAGAAGATGTTCTAGGAATTAACAACTACTCGCTTATTAAGTTTTATATCAACTTTACGTGCCGAATTCGAGCGTTCTTTGCTATTTGTGGACTCAAAATTATGTATGGTATAATGAGTACGACGTGAAAGAGAATTTTAATCTAACATTACCTATTAAGCAGTTCATTAAGAATTTTAAACAGTGTATTATTAGATTAATATTTCAATTTATTTTCCAACGGCTTCAAGACCTCCGTTGGGTGACTGTAAATAAGGGTCGCTAGTAATATCGATAGCCATCGTTAGTATTTAAACTTCAAATAACAACGCTCTCCAATCAATCAAGTGCAAAGCTAGGCCACTACTGTATTCTAAGAGGGCAATGAAAAGAAGTTCTTCACACAAAGTAAACATTTCCCTCTACTATAAATATCTTAAGTTTTGTGAACAAGCCAGTCCAATCTCAATTGTTCGCATCTTGTCGGTCAATAGAAACACATTTAGGTCACAGACAATTCCTCGAACTTAAGCTATTCAAACAACAATCGTTCCTACTTACCTGCATCTGGATAAAGTTTTTGTGCTCTGACTTCTGTGCCGTAAATCATCCACTCTTACTTATTGATTGGTATTTAATTATAGAGGAGAAAATGGATTATGACAGGGCGTTAGTAAGAAAATTGAATATACTTACTCTATTCTTCTGCAATAATAGTGTGTAGTATAATAATAGTATAGGATGTTTTTGAGGATGCTAAAGATGCGAAAGGTGGGAAAGCAGAACATCGCCTATGGGACTGTTTACAAAAGTAATCACAAATGCTACATCTGTCCCGAAGAAGAATCCTTTTTATGCCGAAAACCCTTAGTTGGAAGCTCATTGTATTATAATATTTGCATGATGAAAGATCGGATATAGTGCGAGCGGCGACCGTCAGATCCACTACGTCATCTGATACTAAGATAAGCCCCTTGGCACATGTTCATAAAAGTGATGCTTAGTTCCGAAAACTCGGTGGAAAAAATTAGAATTGGCCGAAAGTACAAAATAAAGTACCACTTCCGGTGAAAAAAAATTAATGGCACTTACGTCATTTGATATCGAGAGGATACTTGTGGCATCAAATAGCACTATATTGGGAGTTACAGAAAAATCTTGTCTGCCAGTTCCTGTATGGCCGAAAGTGCTCGGCAGACTGTTTCAAAGGTAACAATTCAGACCCCCCAATCTACGTCATTTGATACAAAGATGAAATAAGTTGCAAATGTTAGGTATTAGTCCTATATTGAATTATCTACCAGTCTGCCGAAGGTATTCTGGCCAAAACCCCTCCTTGTACTTGAATAAAAATAGGTACAGTTGAAAGGAAATCAGTCCCTTATGTCTTTTGATATCGAAAGAATACTTGTGGCATCAAATAACACTACATTGGTAGTTACAGAAAAATCTTGTCTTCCAGTTCTTGTATGGCCGAAAGTGCTCGGCAGACTGTTTCAAAGGTAAAAATTCTATATTGAATTATGTACCAGTCTGCTGAAGGTATTTTGGCTGAAACCCCTCCCCCGTACTTGGGTAAAAATAGGTACAGTTGTGAGGAAATCCGTCACCTATGTCATTTGATATCGAGAGGTTACTTGTGGCATCAAATAGCACTATATTGGTAGTTACAGAAAAATCTTCTCTGCCAGTTCTTGTATGGCCGAAAGTGCTCGGCAAACTGTTTCGAAGGTAACAATTCGGATCCCCCAATCAGTTATACCGATTTTGTTTCCAATGAACTATTGTCGTACGTACAATTCACATATTTTTCTAATAAAACTGATTTCCTCACAACTGTACCTATTTTTATTCAAGTACGGGGGGAGGGGTTTCGGCCAGAATACCTTCGGCAGTACATAATTCAATATAGGATTAATACCTATTTAATATTAGCAAATTGTTTCATATTTGTATCCAATAACGTAGACTGGGGGATCCGAATTGTTAACTTTGAAACAGTCTGCCGAGCACTTTCGGCCATACGAGGACTGGCAGACAAGATTTTTCTGTAACTACCAATATAGTGCTATTTGATGCCACAAGTATCCTCTCGATATCAAAAGACATAAGGGACTGATTTCCTTTCAACTGTACCTATTTTTATTCAAGTACAAGGAGGGGTTTCGTCCAGAATACCTTCGGCAGACTGGTAGATGATTCAATATAGGACTAATACCTAACATTTGCAACTTATTTCATCTTTGTATCAAATGACGTAGATTGGGGGGTCTGAATTGTTACCTTTGAAACAGTCTGCCGAGCACTTTCGGCCATACAGGAACTGGCAGACAAGATTTTTCTGTAACTACCAATATAGTGCTATTTGATGCCACAAGTATCCTCTCGGTATCATATGACGTAAGTGCCATTAATTTTTTTTCACCGGAAGTGGTACTTTATTTTGTACTTTCGGCCAATTCTAATTTTTTCCACCGAGTTTTCGGAACTAAGCATCACTTTTATGAACATGTACCAAGGGGCTTATCTTAGTATCAGATGACGTAGTGGATCTGACGGTCGCCGCTCGCACTAATAGTGATCGATCGTAAACAGTCGATGTAGATGGAACTTTAATTCTCGGCGAATGTTATTGCTAATGTAGTTTTGATCACCCTCCATTAGAGAAATATAGGTCCTATAGATACATTAATGTTCAACAAACACGATTATCGCAGGAAAGTCCATGAAAAAAATAGTTTAGAAAACCAAAAACAATCTTTTATAGTGTTAGTGCATAAAAAATACTACTGTGCTGTTCAGATTATGGTGGAGTTTAAAACGAGGCATCATAAGAAGTTTCCTCGTATGGGGCGAGCCCTGAATGTTATATTAACAGGTCTAGCTTATTTTTAAAATGGATTGTCATTGGAACCAAAGCAGTAGTTATGTCAAATCTTAACTTCTTAGGATGAAAAGAATAGTTGTTGTAAACTCATTATAAAGTAAAGTACATAGTTCTGATTCCGCTTGCAAGATTTGACCCGAACATACATAAATAATTACAATTTTAATAAAAGCACGAACATTATGTAATCATTTATGCCCGAGCTTGTAATGTGCGACTATCTTTATGGTAATGATATCCTGTGGCCCACTGACCTATATTTGTGTTAAATTTCCCGTCGCCTTGAAGTGTGAAATTCCAGCTTTGAGTGTAGCACAAACGAGCCACTTTTAAGATTCATTTGTGTGTAATTAAATAGATGAAATGATTTTTACGGCGGAAGAAACATGATGCAATAAGGTTAATTGTAATTTTGGAAAAGGAACAAAATAAAGTGCTTAAATATGTATTGGAAGTTTTGATTGAGATCTACATAGGGCTCAGCGACCGCATTCAAGAATAATCTGAGGCGCCTTCTGCCATTCATTTGGTTGTAATACGAGCGAGGGAGGTGGATTTAGACTTCAACGGTAGGATGAGCTCCTTACAATTTTCACTCTATATCATGTAATGCTCTGCTGGATAAGACCGAGATAATAACGGTTCTGGTAAAATGGATACCTATATAAAAATAAATTACGATTATCATTTACGATATTAAAATGTTACACAAGATTTCATAGAAACATAAATACATAATAATAAGAGATGAGCTTAAAGGGGACGAAGTTCCACGCCAAAAATTTCCTGAGTCAAATAAATAGAAAGTTAAAGGAAAGGGTTCACTGTTTTAATTTCACGGATGAGATATGATACATTATTATAGCATTGCTTTTGTGAACAGAAAACCTCTACCCTTTGACTGCTTATTGAAAATTTATTTAACATGGATCACCAAAAGCAAGCTACATTTAAAACATAATTTTCGCAAGCAAAGGTCTAGGCGATAGCTACGTTACATAAATCATAAAATGTTTCATTTCATACTATGGAATCAGTAATGATTCGAATCATTAAGATTCTAAAATTGACGAACTGGAAAAGTTGCCTTTTTATATTTCTTACAATAATCGCAGGTCTGTGTCACTAATTCGCCGACTGTTTGAAATGACACCCACTTATTAACTATTCCCTCCGGTGTCGCCTTTTCCTTATCGTTGCTCATTTTAAGATATTTCTGTGAAAAATGCTATCAATCTTCTTGCTTCCATTAACGTTACCTTTCTTCTAATGAAAAAAGAAATTGGCACGTCGTCCGATACGACTTATAAAAGATTCCCGTATTATGTCCTAAGGTTACCGTTACTTAGGTTCTAGACGTTTGCGTACCCTTTCAATAAAGGCTTTATTAATGTCCTCTATCCACAAATGAAAAAAATCTAATTGAAGTAAAATTAAAGTAACTGCTGCTTTTTTAAGTACTGCGATGATTTGCTAGTCCCTAAATTAACGTGTCAATAGTTCCATTAACCCATAAACCGTAGTATGGTAGATGATTCTATAGATAGAATTATCTCCTTTAACACTATATCATTACCCATATTGTGTGTAAATTGTGATCCAGATCCAGTGCCCAGTCAATTATGGTCATAAAATAGATTAACTTACAACAATATCCTTCACTAGAGCGAATTAGGTATTACAAGTTTTCAAATTAACTTATTAAATTACTAATTTTGTACTAAAATTATCTACCAATTACAAATTTTAACTTATTTGACTTATCTTTGTTATGAGAAATTAAGTATAAATTCAGTGACGTAGAGAAAACTTAATGAGATATTAGAGGCAACATTCTTCAACCTTCGAATTTCAGGACAGTTTCAAGTTTTAACGAACTTCAAAATTAAGCTCCTGTAATATTTGCGGTGTAATTTGAAATATAATTGCTTTTTCCCTGGTGAAACAAAACAGACAGACTTACGATAATAAGTATTAGTGCAGCAATCTATACATATTATAGAATAAAGTCCCCCAGCCGCGTCTGTTTGTCTGAATAAACGCGATAAACTTAAAAGCTACCGAACGGATTTTTGTACGGTGTTCACCAATAGATAGTGTGATTCCTGATGCATTGTGGTTTTATGTAATTTGACCGAAATCCACACGGGTGAAGCTGCGGTGAAACCTGGCTTCAACCCATTAATGGCCCACTACAACTGTGCACGGGTCTCTCCTCTTGAGGAGGCCTAGAGCATACTCCAACACGATGCTCCAGTGCGGATTGGTGGAGGATTTAGTGGCCAACCCGAGTGTTGGAAGTACCCCATCCAACTACCGACCGCACCCGCTGTTTCTTAACTTTGTCGATCACTTAGGATCGACGCAAGACGCCGGGCTATGAGCGCTTCAAACAGATCTTTGCTTCAAATACTTATATTTATAATACCACATAAATACTACTTACTGCAGCAGAATTTTTATTCCCTCTAACCTGAACCACTATTGAAGGAAATTTTAAGATTAAATAAATTTCAATTAAGTAAAACTATGTTTCATAAAGCTAGCGTTTTTGAAGTAGTTAGTCGTTACCTTTCATGAATCGTCTTGCACTGAGCGCGTCATTCGTGTCAGTTTTACCGTACATTTGTTACACTCCAAATACCGCTTTCAATTTCGGTTCTCATTTTATATTTTATGCAGGTTCTGGATTAAATTAACGAGTAGATTCTTAACCTAGTTTTGTATGTAGTTGGTTTTTTCAGGTAAAAATACTTTTGCGCAAACGATAGGCATTTCTTGGATTTGGAATTATAAAGCCGGTCATGCAACTCGTCTAAATAAATTCTTTATTTGTAAATAAACTTACCTCCAGATATTATAATACATTAGATGCACTGTTCTGTGACATTCATATAAATAAATAAACATTAAATTGGCTTAGAAAATATTATATTTTTAACCGACTTCAAAAAAAGGAGGAGGTTCTCAATTCGACCGTATTTTTTTTATGTTTGTTACCTCAGAACCTTGGACTGAGTGAACCGATTTGGATGATTCTTTTTTAATCGAAAGCTGGTGCTTGTCGTGTGGTCCCACATAAATTTGAGGGAGATCTGATAATGGCATCCATGTCAAAGGCATATAAGTCTTAAATTTGCATTAAGTATGTGCGCGATAAATGGACGTATAACTAAATATCGCGCCAACAGATTTCGATGATTGTTTTTTTATTGGATGTACTTCATTTGAAGTCGGTTATTTTTTTGTTAAAATGTTAGATTATTATTATTACTTGGGGTTTATTTGAGTCCGATGCATCGTTTGCAGAACGCAGCGAGGTTTTGATACCAGGTTCCTCCTATTGGAAGTTGCTGTGGTTTGTATCATTCAATTTAATCTTGGCATTACTCATGCATGGTAAAGTTTTTTACTGGTCTTCTTTATTTTTAAAAAGGACCGTAATTTTTAAAGGATTTAGGTTGCAGTGTCGGATTGCCAGAAATATGAGTGTTCTCCACATTTTATACATACATATAATATCACTGGGGTACCGTACTTTGCTTCTTTTGGTGTATACAAAATTTATATTATGTTTTTATTTATCTATGTATTTATTTAAAACTTTATTATACCTTTTAAAAATGGTACAAAAGGTGGGCTTAATGCTAGAAGCATTCTCTGCCAGCCGACCACTGGGAAAACATAAACATCGAATGCTATGTTCGGTATTATAAATCTCCATGGGTGTCAGTGGCCATATACTATTCGGTGGCTTGTATGTTCGTTTGTCTGCTATTTACATAGAAGTAATAAAACATATATTTATTTAAATCCTACTGTTTATTGCACTGACTAGATAAACTTATAAGATGTCCTATTATACGTTGTTATGGTGACCAATACATCGTTAGTCACCGGTCATCATCTCCATGAATTCTGAAATAGAAAAAAAAGTTAATGAATAACTTCAATAATTAAAAAAATATATTAACAGTGAAATTCGTATAGAAATTCGTTTTGGCATTAAAATAAACTTTTATAAATTCATCTTTCAATAATTATCATTTTGTCGTATTTTTAAATTATTAGCAAGGATAAAAAGATGTTTATTAAATAGGACTCGCCGTAAAAAACGGAGTATACACATTGAAGTATAATGTCATAGAACAGACATCTCGAACAAAATGTGTCCCGCCCGGGAGGTTCCATTTTCAAAATTGAGCCCCCGTTCTTTCAAAATCGAACGAATCCATTGAAGATTGAAGCCACGTGGCGTCAATGCATTGGGACATACAGGATATTCGCGGTGTTGGTTCTATACGCTAGTAATAATACTTCAATGAGTATACATAAACAATGTCAAGATTTTTGCGACATACCATCAAAGTCGACAGTACCGGAGGCGTCCGTGTCAATCTCAGCGATCATTTCATTCAACTGGTCGGGGGTTAGCTGGTCGTCCAACGCAGCCAGGATCTCTCGGAGACTAGACGTGGGGATGTAGCCGTTACCTGCAATTGTAGATGTTGGTATTCTTAGTTTTTATTTAATTAATAGAATCTTTTCTATGGGTGATGAGGAGTATTGGAACATGAAGTACATAAGGAATAAAAAAATATGTTTCTATCTCTGTATCTCCTATACAAGTGGTTATTTAATATCCTCATGTTAATCCTCATGTTAGGTCAAAGCTTACCCAGCCTACCCTACTGACAAGGGGCTAGGCAATAAGCGTAGAGCCTTACTTTCGAGGTAAACATACTACAGCCCAATGTAGTAGGTACGGTACATATACGGACACAGCAATGACATTTTATGTTCCTGTAAAATCTTAGGTTGGAAACTTCGTTAGTTTACAACCGCGTTTTCCGCTTTATTCTTGTCCGGCAGCCCACAGGTTTTACTCTTGGTTTTACAGATATGAAAATAATAAGTACCTTACCTAGTTGATTCCTGACTTTATAAAGAAAAATAGCGCTTGAAGGCGATTTCATACTTCAGCAACGTGATTTAAAAGGAAATCTTTGAAAAACATTTTAGCCAGTTTCTATCAAATGAAAAAATAATCATCAAACAATGACCAGTTTGGCCTTTGCATAAGAATGGAAGATCTTATAGGTAGATAAAACTTCAAAAAAATCATATTTCAGCACATCTCAAAACTAATAACAGTGCTCACCTTGGCGCATTTCCAATGAATCGTTTGTATAAATCCAGCGCTTTTATTGCTTACAATTATCGCTGTAAATTCATTGTATGAGCGCAAAAATAATAACAGACCTCTATTTCTGGGTAATTGCGTTTGATAATGGTAATTGTGACTACTGATGTGGAAACTGTTGTTTAATCTTACTATGATTATAAAGTATGATGATACAATTAAACTGACTGAGATTTGGGATATAACAGGATTCAGTTATACCTGAGGTTAATGCTAATCTTCTATAATAAAAGAAGAAATCAAATCTATTGTAATCTATACGTGCCGTGCACCTTGCTGAATGACTAATATTATTTATTTATTCCGACAGTAAAATCTTGAGCATAAAGTTAATATTATGCGATTTGACTATAGACATAGAAGACATCTATAGCTAATAGCTGTTCTTTCTTTGATTCAAAAACATGATCCTAATGTCAAAACCTTGTCATAATTAAGTCATATGCTGGCCATACACGATCAAATTTATTTGTCAAGTTTGCAGCGGATTTGATGCGACATCCAGTAAACTTGACGATGTATGGCCACGGTATGGCTATCTGGCCATATAGCCATATCATGCAAACTGGATACCGCATCAAGTCAAACTGCAAACTTGACAAGCACATGTTACAAACTACTGCCAACACTACCAAGTAGATGGCGGCACATTCTGATTAGGCTACTTGATTATTATATTAGCACATATAGTTCCATGTCCGATTAAATATTAAAGAATATTATTAATAACATTTATTTATTTTATAGATACATGTATAAAATATTTTGATTGTAAAATGTATGTACGATAAGTATTGATGAGACATTGTATTGACTCTGATTTTTCTATATAAGCGCATGTAACGTAGAGGAGAGGTCATTCTGTGACAATAAGACGTGTAAGGTGTTACTCTGCCCAAATATAGTTCTACCGAAAGTAATTGAGTGCATACTTTATTTCGGCCATCCGACCCACCTTCTAATACACACTTGATCGTGTATGGCCAACTTTAGACGCAACCGAAATAACAATAATATATTTGCAGCATTCAGAATGGGAGTAAGAGACGGAAACATCAATGTGTCGTCGGTCGTTGGTGTGAAATTGAATGGCAATAGTCGGTTCTGTATTTCGTGATATTCGTGGCACATTTTCATTTGTACTGTCAATCGGGTTTAGCCTCACCATGTGAATGGTGCGATCTTGCCATGTTCATTCATTGTTGTTTATTTATCTATGTCTACCTTATATATCCTTATTGTAGTCAATCCTTTTCTTTGTGTGTCAAATTACCTTTTACATATTACTATACTACCGAATAAATTAATTAAATTTTGAAAGATGGACGAAATAGACGATATAACATAATCGATAGAAAAATAAGATTTTTTGTTTGTTTTTATAATGACCAATTTTTAAATGACGTATCGTTTCCATTCTACAGCACTATGATTCAGACTACTGAATCGTATTATAATTCAGACAGACATAACGGCCAATTTTCAGTTTTACGTCTTTCTCACAAAGTTTTGACATAACGCTTTCTCATAGTAATAGATTATAGAAATCTCTAACTTTTGGTCTCTATTCGAAACAAAAATAGACAGCGAATGAATAATGTAAAAGTATTATTTTGCTTTTGTATGCACTACAAAAGCTGCATACCGAATTCTTCTCGAAGGTGTAGTGTAGTGGGTTAGTGGGAGGCTTAGACACTATTCTACCTCACTGTTCTAGGAGCTTAGACTATAGATGCAGTTAAAAAGACTTTAGAGAGAGAAACCTCGCTGTTTCGTTCGTTAAGTTGGTTGCTTGTACGGCTTGTACCTCATCACATAGATAAATGACGATTATAAATCGATGTTAATTAATAAATAATTATTAATCTACAAAAACCAGAATCAATTGCTTACCATAACCATTATGAAACTAGATTTATGGCCAACCTCACCCGTGGACATCAAAAAAACAAAATGCATTACCGATTCGTTGCTGACCAAAAAAAGAAAGCAATAATAGAGCAATATTCCAACTTCCAAGACCCCAGTCCCAAGGGATGTAATAAGGTAGGATTTACAGAAGGATAATAATCCCAGTAATAATTTAATGATAATAATATTAAGGTATACCTAATACCTTAGTATGACGGCATGGGATCAGTATTGTGCCACTTAAATACGGCTAAGCCCATCCTTCAGAACTTTCAACGAGTTTCTTGAGGTCGTCGATGACTTAAGATGGCGGGTGCGTTAGTCCCTTTTTACGGCAAAGCATTTGTATGTGAGAGTTTATTAAAAATTATACTTTTATTGGTGTAGGTTTACGTCTTCTTTAATTTTTTTCATTAGTTGCTTAATTCATGAAATAAAAATTGGTGCATATTTTATAAATAAAGATTTATAATTAAAAAAAAAATTGTTAGGGGGATTTCCTAGTAATTTGGGCGATTTTAGGGGTTTTTGGTTTAGTTTTAGGGATAAATATTTTTCAGAGTTGGTAACACTGCAATATTTTAATGTGCTTTAAATTATACATTACTAATATTCTATACAGAAAAAAAATATATATATACAAGAACAATTAACCTAAATAAATATGTGACCTATATAGTTTTTTTTTAATTAGAGTTCTGATTCAAACTGGGTCTCTCATGGCTACTCTTTAAACGTGTAAGTTATCACGGTTATATTGGCAATATGAAAAAATATTACTTTTCGCACAACATATTGTGTCATCTGTGAATGATGATGATGACATACATTTGCTCTGTAATAAACTGCCTAAATATGAAAGCGTTAGCAACTAACTCATAAACTAGTAGCGCATTCTGTTGTTGTCTTTTGCTTTGAAGTGCTGTGTTTAGAAATTTAAAGGAGATAAAGCAAATTGTTTGGCACTTTATTTGAGACTACACCCCAGTTTATTAACATCACACTATTGTACGAAGTTAAACCGTTTGCCACGAAGATAACGTCGAAAATCGTACAATTGCAAAGTCCCAAGACGCAGCTGTTTTGTACTCTTCCATTATGCTCTTGGAGTGACGTGGGGCTTATTTCTTTTTTACAAGACCAAGTCGTGGAATGTAAAAAATTGTAGTTTAAAGTTTACTTTGTTTAATTATGAGAGACTTATAGCGAATTTTGACAATAACCAAAAGATAAACAGGTTCCACGGCTTGTGTCGAAGTCGATTCTAAGTGAACGACTAATCAAGCAATCGGTAATTGGATGCGTGATTCATAGTGGGAAAAGTTTTCAAGTACTTCCGTGTTTCTCAGGATAGCCGTTGATCCCGGTTGTCATAAGATAATAGAAGTCGGTAAACCATGTCAATGGTCACCGAGAGGCAAAACAATTCCAGCACGTGCGTTGGCCACTAACTTCTCTACCAATCCACATTGTAACAACGTAAGGGCCTAGCTCTGCTTTAGGCCTAGGAGAACATGTACCCTGTAGTTGAAAACATACATTAGTGACTACATGATGGTGTGATTGCCGTCAAACAAATACACCTACAGCATTACTGATCGACGGCGTAGATATCGCGAAAACTGAATTATAGTAAACATTTTACAGCTGATTCCAGAAAGAGGAAGGTAGGAAAGGTAGGAGAAGAAGGAGTAAGAGAGGCAAGGCAGATACGGTAACATAATTATATTAAAACATGAGAACCCAAAAAGTACGCCCTTGTTTAATAGACTCACTAGCAAGACGGCTTCGACTCAGGAATGGATGAACCGTGAAATGTTATCAAAATAATTATGCGAGCGAAGGTAAGATTACAATATGACGCAAAAACTTACAAACTTCCATACTATGTAACTTTCAACGAAGGGACTTTTCCATTTTAAAAGATTTACGAGATCAGTTTTAAAATTTGCTTTTAATGAAAACTTTTTAGAATTCTTGGAAGCTATTTAACTTTTCCTAAGGTCTTTGTATTGGCGATCAGATATGAACTGTAGTACCAGTTAATCATCAAACTCAATCACGAACTTCTTTTGTTCCTAAATATGAACTAATTAATGGTTGTTGAGCTTTGTTTTTATGCCATTATTTCAAATATCAAACTCCTTTTGCCTTATTCAACCGCCAAACGACTGCTCGTGTTCCAGCTGGGGACTTGAGAGCTTGTTATTCCTATATATGTATTCTCTGTTTTCGCAACGTCCCACTGATGCGTTTGATATTGAAAAACGACGATGACCACTTATCACCGTGGCTAGTCGTTGACTTAAAAAATCAAGTAGCAAATTACGTTAAAACGGTTGAAAATGAAGGTGATGATTTGTAAAATGTATAACAAAGGCTTTACAAGCTGAATCACGCGAATTCACGTGCCAAATAGCGCACGTCAGGGCCATGCCAAGTAGACGCAACAGGCAAGGGATTGTCGACTACTTGCTGTAGTTTTACAACCATTTAATGCAGCTGTCTAATCCAGGTGGTACGGTCGTGTACTCATGTAGACGAAACTATAACATGGGTGCATCTTTGGAATGCAGAGACTGTCTCAGCAGTCTCGCTGATGTCCATGGGTGACGATAGCCACTTACCATTATCCACCTGATGGTAAGTGGCTATCGTCAGCTCATTTGCCGGCTATTTACATAAAAAATGAAATGATTCCAGAATTCGATAATTAATAGCAATGAGCCAAGACGAAACGATGTAAAAATACAAATAAGTACTCGTAAATTTTAAACAATACTACATGTTATTGTTAGAGTATCAACATTTTAATGAATTTGAGGAAATAACACAAGAATTACAATAAGTAACTTAACCTAACCTAATTATAATTTAAATATTACTCACGAAAAGAATATAATAAAATTTCAGTAAGTCTTATTGTTGAGCTGGCACTGATGATTTTCGCAGGCAACCGTATAAATTATGTTAGTACCTATATAGTATAAATGCCAATGATATTGAACGTACAAGACGTTGAATAAAACAGACATAATTTTTTTATGAAACTGATACAAAGATGCTAGGCGTAAACACTAAAAAAATTCGCAACCTCATGATACTCGTAACTTTACCTTCTTGACACTGGGGTAATTTTATCATAGAAGTAAAAATAATTACATTATACTATTGACGACCCATGTGATGCAATGGATGCCGCATCGCTGCGCCATGGGTCCTGGGTTCGATTACCAGCGAGGCGGAGGTTTGAATAATGAGTTTGAATTTTTGTTCTCGGTCTGGGTGTGAGTGTTCCTATTTTTGTGTGTTGTCCATGACACAGGGAATCCTAGTGAGGGACTATGAATGTGAAGTAGTGGGCAATAGTAATATCATCAGCTCGTTTGCCGGCTATTTCCATAAAAAAGGTACCGGCGAAAAACTATGGCAAACCTACCAGATTACCAGATATGCAAAATAATAATCCTTACTTTTATTACTTGATTACAAATGCATTCGGCGGAACCTAAAGAAAGAAATGATTACGTGGTCTTGTAGTTGAGTGGTCATTAACCAAAGGAGTGGCGGTTGCCTCAGAACTGAAGCGTAATTACGGCTTCTGTATAGTGAAAATAGAATGTGGCAAGTACTTGTCTATTCAAATCCTTTACACGGACTTGTATCACTTTTCTCATTTCATTCAAAGACATTCAGTTTCAATTTTTTGAATCACATTTCTCAGTCTTCTACAAAAGCCTCAAAAGTAGGTACTTTTGTAGAAGACTGAGAAATAGTACATAGTATCTACTATTTCTAAGTAGATAGGTATCTACTTCTAAATTAAATCACTTATTACTTCAGGTTTTTAAGGTTGGATACCTTGTGTGCAGCATTTGCGGCGCATTTGTTAGATCTGGATGCACCATTTATAAGATTACTTCGTTGTCCGTCCGTCTGTCTGTTTGTCTGTTTATCCATCTGTCAAAGCCCTTCCCTCAAGAATGCATGGAGGCATCCAGTTGAAATTAATATCCATTGCACAGGTTTGCAATCTCTTGGAACTGTGAAAAATTTAAGCTTCTGGGTCAACGCAATCAAAAGAACGGCTTATGTCGTAATTTTCATTAACAAAATTGAATAAAACAATGATAAAATTGTCTTTTTCTAGGTCTGTAAGTTCCCTTCGGCGCATAATGTACAAAACGCAAAATGAACACAACACGCAAAATGTACAAATCGCAAAATGTACAAAACGCAAAATGTACAAAACGCAGAATGAACACAAGACGCAAAATGTACAAATCGCATAATGTGCAAGAAAGCCCACGTTCACATCGATCACGTGCATAAACGACACAAAATATTTTTTAAGCAAAACAATCTAACAAGTTTATATTTCTACTAAGTATCTAAGTATTTATAATATTATTTCCCTATGTGGTGCCGGGTCCACTTAAGTAGAATAGCACCACTCCCACCTCTTCCTGGGATGTCGTAAAAGGCGACTAATAGGATATTCTAGGAGACGGGCAGCAGTGTATCTCTGAGTACTGTCATCACCAGATCCCCTACTGCGGTCACCAACACGAACTGGCCAAGCGTGGTAACTATTGGCTAAACCTCCTAATGACAGCCAAAACTAAGCCTCGGCTCCCAGTCCCCGTCAGTTCCACTATTCCTGGCGGTCACGGTAACGGGGGAGCAGAGGGTGCTAAGCAGTGTTGCCAAGTTAGCCACTTTTTGGCTAGATCTGACTACATATTTAGCCACAATTTTAGCAACTCATGACTTGAAAAGCTAATAACAAGTAACCACCGCTAAGAACCGCCGGCAGAGATCACGCATCAAACAATCATCAAAACAACTTCTGCACCTGGCAACATATCAGGACACTGAGGACCGACGACAAGATAAAAGAGTTGGAAGAAGAGATAGACAAATTAAACTGGAGTATTGTGGGATTATCTGAATCCGAAGACAGGGGGAGGACACGATAATACTCAAATCCGGAAACTTGCTCTATCACCGGGAGGGCGAACATCTGTTCCAAGGTGGTGTCGGGTTTCTCGTCCACAAGTCCCTCATCAATAACATTGTGCAGGTTGAGAGCGTGTCGGCCAGGATAACATACCTTACACTCAGGATATCACAACGGTATTCATTGAAGGTCGTACAGGTATATGCGCCGAATTCGACACATCCCGACGATGAGGTGGAGGTTATGTATGAGGAAATTAGCTCATTTCACAGTTGTGATGGGGAACTTTAACGCGAGACCAGTTACGCGAAATGACGCCGAGATAAAAGTTGGTCCCTTCAGATTTGGATGACGGAACCACCGAGGCTACTTACTGGCTAACGTTTTAGAGAAGGAAGATCTCTTTATGATGAACTCC
This sequence comes from Thymelicus lineola, assembly GCA_963932265.1. Taxonomy (NCBI): domain Eukaryota; kingdom Metazoa; phylum Arthropoda; class Insecta; order Lepidoptera; family Hesperiidae; genus Thymelicus; species Thymelicus lineola. The sequence goes on from OZ010692.1 coordinate 14,596,455, forward strand.
ATCTCCAGAAAACCACCCCAGCGTAAGTGGACTTGGACTGATGGTTCAACTACAAGTGAAATAGACTTCATTCTGGCAGACAATCTGCACATATTATGTTCGGAGTTGTACCGAACAGCTCAGCGATTTTGCAGTATTGCATCGCAGCAAGTTTGTCGCGCGATGCTCGATTTAATGATGTCTCTGTGATCAGCAGGTTTAAAACCGGAAGCGATCACCGTCTTGTAAGAGGCACATTAAATATCAACGTGAAGCTGGAACGTGTACGCCTGATGAAGTCTACGCGTTTCGCGAGCCTGGAATCATGCGTTTCAGTTGACGAGTTTAACACAAAGATGGTAACAAACAGCTGTTCACGAGGTAGGGTCAAAGTTCTTTAAGACCCGCCCCAGTGGAAGATCTCAGGTTCTCTCAGAACATCACATCATCGTTCTAATGAGGGATCGGTAGTCTTCAACCTTACTTAATATCAAAAAGAGAAGCCCTTCAAAAAGTTGCGTGTCGTCGTGAAATAGGCCTTAGTCCTTGTTGCACATTTTGCGATTTGTACATTTTGCGTCTTGTGTTCATTCTGCGTTTTGTACATTTTGCGTTTTGTACATTTTGCGATTTGTACATTTTGCGTGTTGTGTTCATTTTGCGTTTTGTACATTATGCGCCGAAGGGTGTAAGTTGACGCCTCATAGTTAAGAGTTCTTTGTTCATCAAAATCTTTGCTAGCCATTACTTACAATAACATCAAAGTTAAGTTAAATTGTGTTACTTGCCTTCTTTATCGTACAGCCTGAAGGCTTCTTTTAGCTCCTTTTGAAGAGCTTCGTCATCTTCATCAAGGAAATGGGTTGCAACCCGAACAAACGTGTCGAAGTTTAGTTTTCCTGATCCTGTAACAAATACACACGTAAATATTAAGACATAATATTTAAAAAAGTCATAGATTCGAATGTTGGTATACAGGAACAAATATTTTGAATTTGTTCAGTGTTGTCAGGACCAAAACCAAAAATAAGGAAGTTTTAATCGGTTAACACGAACGAGGAAGGGAGAAAGGCATTAAGGAGAAAAAAAAATTTTTAGGATGATGTGTGCAAATTAAGGAGAGTTGAGATCAAACCAGAACGGATGATGTTTCTTAAACCTCAATTCTAGATCAATGATGCTTTTTACACCCCAAAGGTTTTTTTGATCACCTTTTAGATTAAATTTTCAAGATGTTTTTGTTGTATTTTTGTAGTAAAAATAGTAAAGAGAAGAGAAAAACGTTGTTGATGATTTGAAGTTTATTCTTGAAGTATATTAAAAAGGAACATAGAAAAAGTAGACAAGTTTTGATTAAATATAGAACTAAGTATAACAAACCAGTATTACAACATCCACCCTTAATCAAAACTCTACTTAAATCTTATTCAAAAAATAAAAAATCTAAGTTTACACTAAGCCTATATCGCTGATACATTTCAAATGTGCGGTCTTACCTAGGCACTTGGTTAAAACATCAGCTAACATATTACTGGACTTAGTATACTTAAGGTTTATCACATTATCAGATACTTTTTCTCGAATAAAATGATATTTCGTATCAATGTGCTTAGTTCTCCCATGATGTATGGGGTTATAGGCCAAGTTTTGTGCACTCTGACTATCGCTATGTATTGTAACGCTAGTTAACTGGTTGTTGCATACCTCATAGATAAACCGTCGCAAATAAATTGCTTCTTTCGCAGCATCAGTTAAAGCCATGTACTCAGCTTCTGTCGAAGATAGTGCAACTGTGGGTTGTTTCCTAGATGCCCACGACACTGGACCATCAGCCAACTTGAAACAATATCCTGTATACGATCGTCTATCTTCAGTGCAATTCGCCCAATCCGCATCAGTATACCCGACAAGGGGTTTTCCGGTCTTCCTATAAGTAACGGAATAATCAATAGTGCCCTTAAGATATTGCAATACTCGCTTAGCTGCCACCCAATGACAATGGTCAAATTTACTATTAAATTGACTTAGATAGCTTGCAGCAAATGAAATATCCGGTCGAGTATTTATAGCAAGATACATTAAACATCCTATAAGATTCTGGTAAGGATATTCCATCGATTTATTACCTGTAGAACTTGTAGCGTTCATTTTACTGTGTGCGAGAGGCGTATTGTACTCTTTTGCATTTTCCATGTTGAACTTTTTCAATAAATATTCGATATAGGAACGTTGGTTTATACAAATTTCTCCTTCACTGCGAGTAATATTTAAACCTAAATAATAATTTAAAATTCCTAAATCTTTCAACGAAAAATGCTTTTCCAAATCCGATTTGACACTGTCAAATGTCATATCATTTGAGAAAAATATTATAATATCGTCAACAAATACAGTCATTATGACCAACTCGCAACCAAAAAGTTTTTTATAAACACATGGTTCTGTAGGCAATCTATTGAAACCTATTTTACATAAAGTTTCATTTAATTTCATATTCCATGCCCGAGGAGCTTGTTTGAGTCCATAAAGCGATCTTTGCAGTAAACACACCTTATCTTCATGGCCTTTCTTCACAAAACCTTGAGGCTGGTACATGTAGACCTCTTCGTGAATATCACCATATAGGAATGCGGTGTTTACATCCAAATGACGCATTTTTAGATTCATTTCCGCAGCAATGGCAAACAAAGTACGTAGAGACGAATGCCTGACCACCGGAGAAAAGGTTTCATGGTAATCTACACCAGCTACTTGGTTAAAACCTTTTATCACAAGTCTAGCTTTGTATTTTGTAACGTTGCCATGTGCGTCCGTCTTCAGTTTGTAAACCCATTTGCATGGAATAATCTTCTTATTAGGTTTATCAACGAGTTTCCACGTATTCAAACTCGTCAGCGAATTGTACTCGTCTTGCATAGCCAACTTCCATTTGTCAGCATCATCAGCTCGACATGCTTCCGCATACGTTTTAGGCTCATTTTCTTCAGTCAAAGTATGATAAGAGAAATAATCAGGAGGTTTCCGCTCTCTCACAGGATATCTTCGATCTTCCATTATCCGTTCATCCATTACAGGTGAACTTTCAGGCAGAACATCTGTAGAAGCATCTTGAAAATCTTCTACTGTATCCATTTCCATAGTCTGCAGAGGTAACTCCGTCTCTTTATCAATTTGTTCACTTTCCTGACTTACATTATCCAACAACAGTAACTTAGGAGGTGCAGGGACTGGAACAGCTCTAGTTGTACTGGGTTCCTCACAAGATTCATTTATCTTTAAACTATTGAAGCAATCTTCGAAAAAAGTTACGTCACGTGCTTTAATTAATCGCTTCGGGCATTGAGGATCCCTAAACAAATAATTATTTGGTTGATCCGAGTAACCAACAAAAATAGACTGTATCGCTTTCATATCTAATTTCTTCCTTTGACAGTCAGCAACATAAATCAAAGCTCTACATCCGAAAACTCTAAGATGGCTTAAATTAGGCTTAAAGCCATACCATTTTTCGAAAGGTGTTAAACAGCCTAAGGCACGGTGCGGGGACCTATTTTTCAAATAAACAGACGTTTGTAAGGCGTCTTCCCAATACGCTTTGGAAAGCGAACACTCTGCCAACATAGAGCGACATTTTTCGACAACTGACCGAATAGTCCTTTCTGCCACACCATTTTGTTGTGGACTATATGGGACTGTAGTCTGGTGTACTATACCTTTTGATAATAAATAATCATTTAATTCTTTGTTGACAAACTCGCCTCCGTTATCCGTCCTAATAGCTTTAATTTGAGCTCCAGTTTGCCTTTCCACTAATGATTGAAAAGCACAAAATTTTTCTTTGACTTGACTTTTTGAAGAAATAAAATATATGAATATAAAACGTGTAAAGTCGTCTACAAATAATAAAGCATATTTGTTACCTTGCATGGACATTTGTGACATTGGTCCACAGACGACACTGTGCACCAACTCTAGTATTGAAGTCGCAGGAGAATATGTAATCTTTTTGAACGGTTTTCGAGCTTGTTTCCCTTGTAAACATGCTATGCAACTGTGTTTATCTATTTCTTTATAATCTATACCTAGATGACAATCCCTTAGCTGGTTCATACCGATGCGACACAGATGACCCAAACGCTTGTGCCATAACTGGTACCTAGTCAGAGCGGAGTCAGAGTGCACATCACAAGCCAATTCGCGAGGAATATTGACAGTACAATCTAATTTGTACAGTCCTCTATGGGGCGAACCGTGAAGAACAGAGTCACCTTTAAAAGAAAAAGTATCAGAATGAAAGAAATTACAACCGTTTTTATCAAAAAGTACAGTTAAACCTTTCTCAACAGCATTATAAACAGAAATTAAATTACAATTTAAAGAAGGAACATACATTACGTTATTAATACTATTTACAGTGGACGCAGTGTTTATAGAAACATCTCCTATTCCGCCACAGTCAACTTCATTTCCATTCGCAACTGTAATCTTTTTATTAGATTCATACGGTCTAATGTTCTGAAACCATTCCAACTTCGAAGACATATGTTTAGTGGCTCCCGAATCAATGATCCAACAATCATCGCTGGAATCAACTTTAGTACCGAGTGCAACTAATGACTCCTCAATCTTCTTTTTGCTCACATTTTTACCAATATCTGCCAAATCTTGTACTGTAAACATCACGGCATTAATGTAGGCTTCTATATTGTCAAAGTCACTGAGGCTCAGCCTATACAACTTCCTCTCTAAGTTAAGACGACGACCCATGCCTCTGTCCTCATATGCATTTCGTAATGCTATCCAAGCCTCTGACGCTGTTTTAGCATTTCTTACATGCGTAATAGCAGAACCTTCTAATGTGAGACATATCTTGGTCAATGCCTTTTTATCATTTTTTATCAGGGATGTACTAGATATAGTGTGGCCTTGGGGATACCCGTCAACAGCTTCCCATAAGTCTTCATGCATCAGATAATTACGCATTTTAAATTTCCATATACTTACTGTAACCATCTCGACTGCTAAGACTAAATGAGGGCAGGGAGGAACTATAGCCTCTTACCGTAGCAGTATCTCCACTTTCAAGTGCCATATCGAAATCTGACGTACACGGAAACTAATTATATTTTCACTTCCCGATAAAATGTTTTTAAAAAAATCACATCAACACATTAATCCACGTTCACTTTAGCTATTATTTTCGTGCTGATAACGATTTTGTTGTATTTTTGTAGTAAAAATAGTAAAGAGAAGAGAAAAACGTTGTTGATGATTTGAAGTTTATTCTTGAAGTATATTAAAAAGGAACATAGAAAAAGTAGACAAGTTTTGATTAAATATAGAACTAAGTATAACAAACCAGTATTACAACAGTTTTCACATGCCAACGAGTAATCCAGTAATTCCTATCTCAAGTTCTCGTGAATACAAATGATATGCTGTTTGCTGCAGAAGTTGCATGATTACTAACTGCATAGACGTAACTATAATTATAATATTACTAGTTTCTTGTCGCGGATCTTACGCTTAATTTCACAAGACAAAAAAATCATTATAAACGTTTCAATCATTCCAGGGGAACATACAACTGGGAAGAAATGTACCATTTTTTGACATGGACTATGTGTGCAAAGTTTTAACTAAATCCAGACAACGGTTAGCGCGTGATGAAAAAACACATCGAAACACCCAATCACCTATAAACATCCAAACTTCTTTACAAATTACATTTGCAAGTTTAGTAGGATAAAGATGAATATTTGTTGTGTACACTGTACACTGGTTTTGTACTTACATTACAAAATCATGAGAGAACATAAATGCTTAAGTACTGAAATGTAATCTTTAGTATTATTTGAACGGGGAACTTCTGTCTTACTAATGAGATTTTGATGATGTCGTCATTAGCGCACGGTGTTGATATAAAGTCACGTTAATAAAGTTACTGTGGCGAACGTTTACGTTGGTAGTCTACCGTAACTAATTCATATCACATTTGGTACGAGTTTCCAACTTGTATTAAGAAACTCGGTATAAAATTATTCGCTTCTATCTTATTAAAATTTGTGAGGATGAGTGATGTTTGTTACTCTATCAAACAAAAATGAATAAACGAAATTTAATAAAATTTTCAAACAGACCATGATTTGGAATCTTTAAAAAATATTTGTACGGATGTCCTTCACAGATTTTGAAACCATTCAACCTTCATCTGTCCCAAATCTGTCCCTAACTGATTTCATTTGAAAAGCAAAAATGCGAAGATAGTTTGAGATCACTAAAATAATGCATTAGGTACTTTCGGAAATCGGTTGGCGTGATATTGAGTTATTCGTCCATTATTCGCGCACATACCTAATGCAAATTGAAGACTTATGTGCTTTTCTCATGGATGCCACTGTCACATCTCGCTCAAATTTAAGTGGGACCACATGACAAGCACCAGCTCTTGATTAAAAAAAGAATCATCAAAATCGGTTTACCCAGTCAAAAGTTCTGAGGTAAGAAACATAAAAAAAACAGTCGAATTGAGAACCTCCTCCTTTTTTTGAAGTCGGTTAAAAAGTACTTTATCCTGGAAAATGCGTACGAAGCCGCTTATCATTCTTTGCAATTCTGCTAAATTCTGTGGGGGGTTTTATTCCTATTTACAATATGATCAGTGATGTTATCATCGATTTATACAAACCGTTTTTGTACCATGACCTTTTAAATTGTAACAGACATACGTCCCGCAAGTATCTAGTCGTTCTTAGTCATATATATAATATTTTTATCAGTGCAGTCTAAAATAAGTTCGTAATAACCTATGAAATTAAGAAAAAGGGAAATGTCAAGATAGCAGACAGATTGATCGGATCGTGAATCAAAGTAACAACTAAATAACGTTGAATTGATAAAATCGGGTGTTATCAGGCAATAAAAGAACAGTATCCCTATGCCCTGTGCACACCTGAGAGTTCTCCATAATGTTCTCAAAGGTGTGTGAAGTCTACCAATCCGCACTTGGCCAGCGTGGTACCTGCCTGTACCCCTCACATTGTGAGAGGAGACCCCGAGCCCAGCAGTGGGACAATTATGGGTTGTTGCTTTGCTTTTTGCTTTGCTTATCCCTGTGCCTGTCGAATTGTGTGTTTTATTTAGTATCCTGGCAGTACATACATATAACTACGCCCACAGAGAGCGATCCATGTTCATAGTACTGAAGTAATCTTTGATACATGGTTTGTAGAGATGATCTGAGTTCATACGAATGAATACCTCCACAGAGCCCTGTGCTATATATTTATACCTATATTATACCTATATACTACGAGTCGCTCATATAAGTTCAGTTAAGTCAGTGTAAGCCATTTGTGTTATTAAGGCTAGGGTCTGTAGGTAAAAGGCGACCGTGTTGGACCTAATCGAGTCCGTAATTTACGTGTTAGCGTCAGTAAATATGTTTTGGGGGCGTTAACCCTGCCTGCCTCTGTTCCAATTAGGAGGAAATTATTTTTATTCGAAGTTCAGCGAAGGAAAAGACATGTTTTCATTGCGTTGGTGTTTTTATTGATATGGGAGCAGGAATATGTAAGTAAGTAAAATAGGATGCTTTTCAAAACATCACGATGTGTTGACGGCTAATAATCTAACATTTTAACAAAAAAGAACCGACTTCAAATGAAGTACATCCAATAAAACAAAGAATCATTGAAATCGGTTGGCGTGATATTGAGTTATTCGTCCATTTATCGCGCACATACTTAATGCAAATTTAAGACTTATATGCTTTTGACATGGATACCATTGTCAGATCTCGCTCAAATTTATGTGAGACCACACGACAAGCACCAGCTTTCGATTAAAAAAAGAATCATCAAAATCGGTTCACCCAGTCCAAAGTTCTGAGGTAACAAACATAAAAAAATACAGTCGAATTGAGAATCTCCTCCTTTTTTTAAGTCGGCTAAAAAGTGAGCTAAAGCGCGAATCCCACATAATTTCTGGCTTCCAAATATATGTAAAATATGTTATACACCTTTCTTATATGGAGATAAATGAAAAAATTAAATATCAAACAATTAACTTCTCACCCCAAACACACTATTCGTAGACGACAGTGTGGTTCCGAAATCTGTCAATAGTTGTTAAGATTTCTTCTAGATTCTATATTTACTTTCGTTACGTATGTTATGTATGTCTGGTCCTAAGAAGAAGTGCTGAGAATTTGAAGAAGTTTCCTTTATAGTATACAACTATTTTTGGGGAGTGAACATGCGTATACCTTCTGCATACTGTACAAGGTCACCTCGATAAAGCTTGATCAATTTGTAACTAAGGCAAAATTGGTTACCAGCTAAGGATAAGTTACTGAAAAAGGATAAACATCGTTTGCTGCCAGTGCAAAGATTTTCGTGTCTCTAGTTTTTACTACTGGTTTTAAACTAGTTTAGGAGTTTGATATAACCAAAATTAGCAAACAGAGAACAACGGTTAAATGTAGAATAGTTTTGTGTGTTTTGATCATAATTACTCCGTTTCCGTGCAGATAGCGTTAATACTGACTACGAGTAGCTTTTGAAAGATAAACGAAAGACCGCCCGTTGCGTTGTACTCGGAGAATCAGAACTATTATTAACATAGTTTGCATGTGAAATTCTGTTGACGTTATCTTCATGTAATTCTGATACCTACTAAATGACTTGAATATTGACTTGAATTGTTAATTTATTTTCTTTCTTTTTCTTCTCTCTTTCTAAGCCGGTAACGCATCAGCGATGCCTTTGTTGTTGCTGATGTCCTTGGGCGACGATAGCCACTTACCATCAGGTGGATCGTCAGCTTGTTTGCAGGCTATTTCCATAAAAAAATGTTTTGGGCTGTAGTTACCAGGATAAATAGTATGAAAAACTAAAACTCAGGTTCTGGGTCAAATTCTCTAAAGGCTTCGAAAAAAGTGCTTATGCCATTGCCTGGTCCATTCAAAGATACTAAGAGCAGAATAGCATAGTTTTGGTGAAGGGGAGTTTGTTTAAACCTTGTTATTTTAAGTCAGAAACAAAGCTCTCTTCTGTTGTGTCAGAGGTCATTTGTCTAGTAAACGTTAGTAAAGTCGGCTCGTTAAGCCAACAATACACGCTTGTTACTCACGTAAGTTTCCTCGTTTAAAATCATTACCCATGCCATGTGCCCGTTTGAAACGCGTTATGTAAGGGTTAAGTATGAAATTTCCGGATTTAGATGAATAACAGCGATAAATAACAGAACCTCAAGCTGACACTAATTTATGTTGCAAACATGCAAATATTGAGATTTTATTTGTACGTATGTAAACGTTTGAGCAATGGCTGTACCAATTTAAATATTAGATTTAGATATTATGTCGAAATGCGCTTCAGATAACTGATAAAACTCATCGGGAATATTCGCCTTTTGCGTATTTCAAAATGGCGCAAAATCGTGAAAGTTGAAAATCGTGGTAGCTCTCACTAAAACTCTAACTAAAACTTATCTGTTGTTCACAACTTAACAGAATTTCACGGCATCGATTACATAAATTACGTGTCTGTGATATTTTGGATACATTTCACAAAGAGCAAGTATAACACTCTTTCTTGTCTTAGGAGAGCGCGAATGGTCTAGTGTACAATCCTAAACAGCTGTGAGATCAAGTGGCTAAACATCTAGAGATACCAATTAGAACTGCACTGCCCATGGAAACAACTTATCTAAAGTTTTAGTATCAACTCACGATCCTCTCTGATCTAGAGATAAATTAAATGCTAGGAACCGATCGTAGATTAATGAAGTTTACTTTAATACTGATTAATAATAATTCAGAAAAATTGCATTTATAAGTAGCTTGCGTATATAATTTCTGACATTATCTAGGCTGCAGTTATGAAGGATTGAAACGACGAAACACTTCGAGAAAAAGTAGGCAGTGCTCGTCCTGGCAGAAGCACTCCCGTGCTCCTAGATTATTATATTATACAAAACTATACAGTACTATACAGGTTATTACTTAGTAAAATTAAACTCAACTTCTGAAAGCGGAGTGACGCGAAAGTTCGGATTAAAGTGGGGCTGTCCGCAAGCGACTGAAGTTTCCTCATCAACTTCTAGATATTGTTGATGAATTAATCATACTGAATGAATTAATACTTTCTGGTATACAAATATAGAAAGAAAGAAAGAAAGAAATGGCAATTAACCATTTATCTGGCAAATGCCCCCTTGACTCTAATTAAGATTAGCTCTTCAAAGCTTAATAGAAGAATTCAAAGCTTAGAGTCGGCAACGGGTTTCTGAATCGGAATTCGATCTTCGCAAACTCTCATTTATTTAATATTTAGCCAACGTATCACCACTTTATATGCCGCGGCCCGGGAAGTAATAAAAATATATATTTATTGAGATTTTATTCTACCGCTTTTTAGTCAGAATAAATATCTATAATTCCCATACGATTGCAGCTCTATATTATCAAGGGTCTCTAAGTTTATACTAATAAAATAAAATGATACAATATAAAAAACGTACAAGTACAACTATATACAAAAACTATACATAAACAATAATACTATGCTAAACGAATGGACGGCATCGTGTGTCACGCGGTGTCCAGTAACCGGCCTCGGAAACGCCGGAATACCACACCTCTCGGCCAGAACTCTTTTTTCATGAAGGTCGACAACTGTTCGGTAGGCAATCTCACCACAAAAGAGTTGAAATTTACTCTGTGACGAGACTCCAACCGCTCGACCCTCATTCTAAGGGTGGTCTTCAGTCTGATGTATTCCGCTACGTTCTCGACTTTCGTTGAGTAATGCAGTCTCGCCGGTACAGCCGGCCGCAGCTTGTGATTTGGTCCTGTCGGACCGGTACCGCTCTGGTTCCGACAAGTGGGCTTCCTCTTCTTCTTCTCAACCTAGACGAAGCCCTTCTCGTTACCATGGTCTTTTACTGGAACCTGCTATGGTAGATACCTGTAAATTGCTTCACCTTTTGCTCTGTTTGGACATCCCCTTTTGGTCTGCTTGGCTTGTGACGTAGTGGGCTTGAAGAAGGTACCGGTAACAAAAATGGCAGCGTAAGCACGTCTAGGGGTCGTCGCACTCTCGGATATCATTACCTCAGTAGCGGCTGGGTGCACTACATCGTTCGCAATAATTATAATCGGCGATGCATCATTTTTCGCTGAAAACTGCGATGATCAAAATTGCCGATGGATGCATTGTGCGCCCCGCGACGTACGTTCACATTGTGATACGTGTTCGCATCAGGTGACCTACTTACCAAAGCAGCGCTGCGTAACAACGCTATTTCGGCACGTAATTCTCCGATGGTCTTGTCTGATACTTCCAATTTAGAATGCACCTCGGTCAGGCTTGTCTTCAGCGATGTTATGTCCTTCAACAACCTGATAACATCGAAGTGATTGAAAGTGATAGGGGGCAGCCTATGTAGCTCCTACGCTACGAAAGCAGGCACATCGTCTGGATCCGTCACCTTCAGCAAACTGATGACATCCTGGACACTTTTTTTCATTCCATCTCTTCTTCGAGAAGACATAACGTGCATCTTCCCAAGCGCTTGGAAAACCAGCCTCTTGCTACTGTTAATCTCATCTTCCTTAAAGTTTGATTTACAGATCTGCAAGATGCTTCATCCATGATGACTGTGGCATGTTGAACAAACGCCAAGAACTCGTTAACTATGAGTTGTTGAGAGCCCGTTGTCGAGAACACGACTGTATTTGATCGCAATGGCAAAAGAACATCTGACTACGGAACCCTAAAAAAGATAACCATATATCAAAGAAACGGTAGAGCAATCTAAACTGAATGCTCAACAAAGCAAAATAAGGGGCCGGTTAGAAACAGACTAGATGGACATTTATCATGTCCTAGTGATTTATATCAATTGTTATTGTGCTTGGATTCAGCGGGATATTGATATATTTTAGGCTGTTTAGAGGACGATTCGATATTGCGAGGCCTCGTAACATGCCTTTAGATTTTTTGTATTGATGTGGACTGAATATGATAACAGTTGGGTGTCTTGTTCAGGCTTCGTAGCCTCTCAACCTCATAATAAAAATCAACAATTAAAACAATTTTATTTATCTCACATAATAAGTTTTAAATTCAAATTATACTTAGACTATTATTTTATAAAACCATTCATGTTCCAGGCAATTCATTTCTCGGGCTTCAAACGACGGATTGTCTAAAAAGTATCACGTGACTGCTTTACACTGGAACTTGGCTGGAATTAAGAGTTCATAATAGACCGCCAGGTGGCTCATCTGTTCGTTTGTAGGCTTTAAATATAACAGTTTGTTGAGTTATATTCTTGTTAATAGCTAGAGCATTTTTTTCTTAATAGCGACTGAATTTTTTTCTCTAAATGCTCAGAATACTTTTGAAAGGCATTCGCGATTCAAAGCACCGGAACGCCTTTTTAGTTGAAAGCTGAACCTTCTCTCAAAGAATTCCTGGTCTCCCAACCGCAACGAATATCAAACGCTGGGAAAAATCTTCAGAACACCTTAAATAGTTTTATTAAAAGAGTATTACCCTTATTTCGTATACAATGTGATACTAACCCCCAGCCCAACCCGCCTCTTCGCTTCAGAAAACATGAATAGACAAGGGTAACCACGACCGATACAAGTCATTCGTATTAAACAGTTTACAATTTTTTTTGCTTGCCCTAACCACTTTGTGAATAATCTAAAATTAAAATTTAAAAAACCCCCGACAGTTATTTTTACACTAAACATAGCTAAGAAAACATCGATCTTTCAGGCAAAAAAAAAAGATCAAATCTGTGGATCCCTTTAGGAGCTACAATGCCACAGACAGACATACAAACAAAACAGACACATCAAACTTATAACGCCCTCTTTTTCTTCGGGAGTTAATTACTCTAGCCTATATTGAGTCCATAAAATACGTTATTATTACATGGCGTACACGGACATAAACTTTGTTTTATTTATGGTATCTAACGAAAAAATCGGGCCGTACCGACCTTAAACGATTTAATTAAGTTGACTGGTTTTCAATAAGGGCGTACTTAATCTCCATTAATTTTCAGTATTCAACTTGACGCTGATAAATAAACACAATGTCACGAGTCACGAACCAGCCCACGATGATGTAAATTAAATTCACGCTAATTTACCGGAGACGGCGCGGCGTATCCTTCAATTTAATGACACGCGTTTAGAGTGACACGTTGAAAACTTCCAATGGGCTGTTTACGCCAGAAAGTTAAATATTTTCAGCTTTATAGCTGCTTGGTTTTTATTTTAAAACGATGTACGCCATTATGTCCTTAAATCATGGTCTGTAGAGTACCTTTATTATACTCGTAGGTATACCTATATTACTTCTTTTCATGGGGTCGTCAGGGCTTACCTCATGGTAAATATTTACCATCATTTTTATTTGGAGCATATAAAATGTAACAAATAAATGTCGCTTCGATATTTTCAAAAGTAATAATACAATTATTTTTATGAACAGTCTCTTATGGAATCAATAAACAATATCCGATCTTAGAAACAATAACGTACGACGGTTCTATATGTAAGAAGCTTTAAAAAGAACTTAATTTCAAAGCCCGATGGGAATACATTTATTTATACGAGTAACTCAAGATATATTTTTTTTATTTTTTAAAAGAAATGTTCGAATGCCCATTAGAGTTTTCTTCGAAAAAAGCCCTGGATTATTAGTCCCTTTCCCTTAATAGTGCGCCAAACTCTTGATCTTACGAATTTATTTGTTAGGCTTGGCATTAACACTTCGCTACGCATCAAACATCAAACGGTTATTCCCATGCAATCAAGTGTCCTTATTACCTCCAGTGACGATAACTCGTAATGCCTCGGCAGTAAAAACGCAACTTTACAAGCGAATCGGATCTGGTTTATTTTTGTCAAGTGCGCATCATCGGCTATAGTAATAGCCCTTGTGTTTCGAAGTACTCAAAGAAATAGAGGAATACTCTGGTTTTATATGGGTATTGTGTCGTCATGGATAACGTTTTGCCGTGTTCGTAATGAAAGGGTCCATTTTATGAAGAGTTACAATTCGGCTATGTTACTGTGAATATCGATGGCATGGCAGAATGAATCAATGACATCCCTGTTATTACAATCAAGTGAACCTGCATCTTCACTAGCAATACACTTACCATCAACATCTTCGTTGTCCAGCATCTGATCCAGTTCATTGTCATCATAGCTGTGAACCATAGTGTTCAGGATGGTTCGGACCTTCTCCTTCTCGATTCGGCCCTGCTTGCTGGAGTCGAACATGCTGAACGCGCGTCTGAGCACTGTTGGATAGAGTTAAGAATTAGAGCAGGACTTATGAGTGTGTTTGGATGGTTTTGGAATATGGGTATTTTCAGAAATACAGGTTGTCTAACTGTTTCCATCAATGCCTCCCATAACTACAAATAATTATACTTATAGTCAACCAATGATATTACATATATAAAAGAGGTACTCATGTTTATTCATACCTATTTAAATTCCCCGATTGAATTTATTGTATTGAACAGGAAGCTTATTAAAACTTTACAACCTTTCTAAAAATATCCGCATTCAAAACGAAATTACCAGAGAAAGCAGAACCTAATCTAATTTGAAACAAGTTTAATGAAAAAGCCATGTTCGCGGAAAAGGAATCCTTTCTATTAGTTAATTTTGTTGAGCTTGACCTGTAAGTTTGCCGCTTAATATTATTTCACCCCAAATCTGGAGAGATTTATTTAGGCCTTTCTATACTTTTATTATTGTACAGTGAAATAATTTCTTTAACTATTAAAATTGCTTTGTAAAATTGCATCTCGCTTCGTTTCAAAAAATATGTTCCTTTCGTTTACAATTAGTACCTGCAACATAATATTAGACTTCTTTATCAAGCGCTTTATAAATTTTTCCTGTCCAAGTTAAACAACTAAATCTCCTTTGTAAATATGAGGTAATTTTTAAGATTATCGTGTTTAAACCAATAGAAGCAGATTTATGCTACCTATTGATATTAGCTTTTTTAGAGTTCTGTAGTTTCGTCATGTCCACCCGTCCGCAGCAAAGACCCTTGGTGCTAGTAAGCTGGAATTTGGTATAGTTTTACATATTTATTACGTTAACAAAATGGTGGATTTAAAAAAAAATAGGGTTTCTCCTTTACTGGTAAAGTGGGGATGATTTTTTTTCTCGTCTACTCCATATTGTGTGCTATTTATTTCTGATAAGGACTTCCAAAAATTGCTTATAACTACTGAAGCTTACATTCAGCGTGGCCTGTCACAATTTACTATCTTCTACTACACTTCTATTTTCCGAACAGATTTTTCATGTTATAGTTACTGACCTGTAGCATAATCTATTTAAAAACAATTTATTTCTTTAAGCATCGATTTAAGAGCAATATGAGAAATATTCGTTTCGATTACGTCACTCGGTGTTGGTTTTCGTTTAGAGTTCAGAAAGAAAATACATTAAAGTTTAAACGATAGATTTGCTGAAGTTAAATGGTGATTGCATTTCTAGTTCACATGCTATGACCCACATCACCTACTTGACGCCGAACAAGGGTTCTAGAAAAAGATAAAAAAAGATGGTGAGCTAGAGAATTTCGAATCACTTGATAAAGTTAGAAGGCAATTAGAGATACTTTAAATATAAATCACAATAATATTACCATCTTTTGACATTTGTTAAAAGAACAATAGCAGTTATTATATTAGGTTATTATATTATTATTTTTAGGATTCTGTACGAAAAAACGAAAAACTGAACCCTGCGTCTGGGCGATCGCCGTTACTGGGCCAAATGAGTTGAAATTTGGTACTCATGTCCTTTTTTGTGACCCAAAGACAAAAGTATAAAGTAAACTACTGAATTTTGAAAAAAAAAATTACGAAATCAAAATTAAACAACAACTGTTTTGCAAACCGTATCGTATTGTATGTCAAATGAAAGTGCTTGTTGTAAGAATCTCAAATATATTTTTTGTTATAGTTCTACAATGGATAGTTTTAAAAATTATGCAAAAAAAAAATTAAAATAAAGACAAAATTTACCATTCTCCCGATACCTCCGAAACTACTAACGCTAGAATTTTGAAAAAAATGCAAGGAATAGTTATTTATTTAAATATTACAGGAAAACCTGTATGAAGTCTACGGTCTAAAAAAATAGGAAAATAAAGGTAAATACATACATAATGCGCATGCATGCAATGTTAATGTGCTCACCACCTTGGACCACATCTCCACTTACCATCAGGTGGGATTGTGGTCAAGCATTAACTTATTTGTGTAACAAAAAAAAATACACAACGGAACCTTCTCCAAGCGAGTTTAACTCGCACTTGTCAAGTTTATTTATTATATTTTTGTTTTTAACCCAGTTCCAAGCAGTAATGATAAATTTTATAGCTTCAATAACAATTTAGCTAGCAATATTTTGAAAAAAATAAACGGGTAATATTTTTTTACTATTTTTCAAATCTTATACAATGTGATATGACAGAAATATATTTAGCTGTAACTGTTTATGATGTCAATTATTGTTTATACTAACGTTTTCTGTGTAATGAATCATTTTGTATGCTGAAGTCTTCATCACCCTCTTAGTATCATACCCCCTACCTACCTACCATTTCTTTTATCTGGCTAAATGCCGTTTGAGACATCCCATACTTTTGATAATATTATTTATTCTGGGATAATTATGATTTTTTAACTAAGTTTTTCTTCATCAATAGTTTACTACAAATTATTATATGAAATTAGGTTCCTATATGTATAATACGAACTCTGATCTTACTTGCAAAACCACGTTGAAATCACTCTTGAGTTCCTTGTTTAATTCATAATTATTTTAAAATCTAATTCAGTTATTTATATTTACGTAATTTTAATTATATGATACTAGAAAATCGTCCTAGCTTCGCTTGTGGAAAAATAGTAAATAATATAGCCTATGTCACCCGGGGATAGTGTAGCTTCCTAACAGTGAAATAATTTTTCAAATCGGTTCGGTAGTTTCGGAGCCTATTCAATGCAAACAATCAAATCTTTCCTCTTTATAATATTAGTATAGATTATAATATTATACCAAAGTTAACTTACTAGTAATCTGCTCATCGTCGATTTGAGTGGTCTGGAAAAATTAAAAACAAAAATTAGCAAAGGATACCTAGGTTACGTACCTAGGTACTTTAGAATTTTTTTGTTACCAATTTTCACCGAATTTTTTTTTTCATAAATATTTTTTACAGTTAACAAATAATAATATTCTTATTTTGAATGCTACGTAACAGAATAAACTTTACTTTAGTTTTTTTTACAAAGTGATTGCAGTTGAAACTGTTATAAGTTATGTTGACTTTTGGAATACTTTTCTAAATTAAATCTAAAACTTTTCATACATCAATAAATTTGTTTAATATTCATTCATTTATTATAGTGCAAATAAATATTTACTAACACCCACAAAAAGGACTCATACAACATTCTACATTAAATTAAAAAAATTTGCATAATCCAATACACTGGCTGTACATAAATCCTTTATCAATTTTAAAAGTAAACGCACCATTTTGTTTTTTAATTTGCGAGTGGCAAGGAAATGCGGGATTCTCAACGCCTTCGCGCACTCAGGCCCGGTACCAACTGGTTCGAAATTCGAACGCGGGAAATGTCCAAAGTGGATCGGTTACTACAATAAACGCCTACGGGAACATCGTACAAGTATTTCAGTGAATGCTGTATGTTTGAAACGACGCAATATTTAAGTTAGACGCGCAAACCTGTGATAAGTTACATTGAAGCATTATTACTGGCGTATAGAACCGACACCGTGAACACCATGTATGTCCCAATGCATTGGCGTCTCGTGGCTTCAATCTTAAATGGATTCGTTTAATTTTGAAAGGAGAACGAGGGCTTAATTTTGAAAATCGAACCTCCCGGACGGGACACACATTTTGTTCGAGATATCTGTTCTAAGACATTATGATTCAATGGTAAGTTATCATTTTAATTAGTTCATTCATGTCAAGTAGGTAAGTGGATTTTGGAGGTAAGAGAGAAGGAGAGATGGCGCTATTTTTTGACTGTATGAAGAACATTTGTGTTTAATGTTCCGACGGGCATATCCTTCCTTTTAAAATCATTGCCACTAACGTAATGTAAACAACAGCACAGATTATGCTAAACATTGTTTCTGTAGAACTATTGTATAAACTGAATAAAGCTGATTAGCGTAATTATGTAAAGTCGAATAGAAACAATCTTAAGTGCATTTAAATATTTTAATGACTTAAAATATTTACTACAAGCACGATGCCTTCCGACAAAATTTTATGTCAAAATATAATTATAAAAAAAATTACATTGTATGCTAGACTCAAAGAAAATGAGGTGTAATGTGTTTTTTTAAGTTACTAAGACCACTGATGGTTAGTAGTCGCCCACCCTTACATCCTCAAAATATATAACATGGAAAATTTGACTTTAACCCATTGATAGCCCAATAATAAGCACGAGAGAAGGCTTAGAGCAATCGACATAGTTTAAATATTATTCCTCATAAGTTAACACTCGTTAGTAAACACTCTTTAGTAAAACTAGGCCTGGCGCACTCCGCACTTTAGCTATGACGTTACAAGTACATGCCGCGTTCGACATGTCTGGCTAATTCAGAAAATTCATAATGGCTCTCATACGTTCGTAATCTATGACACAATTATTAAATATGACACATATTATTGTCACTAATCTTTCAGATTAATATTATTCTTTCAAAAAAGACAACCCTGACATTGCCAGAGAGGATAAGCTATAGTGTTAGAAAGGAAGGCAACTCATTACGCGTTTTTGATTAGCGCTGTGCGAACTGAATTACTCTTTATTGGGTTGGAGCTAGAGTCGCTATTTATTTAAATGATTTTGCGGAGTTCGCCTTCTGTACTTATTATATATAAGTACTATTATTTGTTCTGTGGTAAAACAAGAATTTGTTAGTATCTGTAAGCCACCAGTAAATCGCGTAAACTGTTACTAGTAGGGTTTCGCAGTAATCTTGTTTTACACTTGCTGGTCTCACCTTCGTAAGCTGTTAAAATTGGATGAACGTTACAATACACTGTTGAGGTTAAATGGCTGCTCCCTTTGAGTTCAGGTCTTTCATTGTTTCATTCTTTTTCTTCTCTCTTTCTTGGCTAGCAACGCGTGATGCCTTTGGTGTCGCTGATGTTCATTGGCGACGATAGCCTCTTACCATCAGGTGGATCGTCAGCTCGTTTTCCGGCTATTTCCATAAGAAAAGGTTTAGATCATTGAACTGTACTAGATTCGTGATCAATGGACTGTACCAGTTTTAACAATCTGTCTTTATGAGAATTAATTCCTCTTTATGTTGCACCCCGTTGAAGACCACCTTTTGGAAGTCACTGAGCTGTAGGTATATTTTGGGCAGGTGAATCCATACCATCAAACTTAATCCAACAGTATTTTAGCGTGGTTGGACTCTACCTTTCTGGGTAGTTACCCACCTCTGTTAAATCTATACCACCTTATCATAGATGTACGTACATCAGTGAATGATGTACGTACATCTATGATAAGAGGTATAGATGTATGTTAATTGATGTACATAAATGGAAGATATGAAATAATTGGAAGATATTTCTACTGAACTATTCTTGAGGGTCGTGTAGCAACTTCGTAAAGAAATTGAAGAAAGTACAGGCTTTGAAATGTTAAAAAGTTAATATTGTGCATTCAATAAGAGATTTTTAAAATCCACTTGGCTTACTAGTGTTTTATTTATAAAAGAGCAATTCTATTCTTTTCATAGTTGTCTATACATTTGCATGCCAACAACTAGAAAATATTTGTGGCTGAATGTAAGAATGTAATTCACTTATGTCCCTCTGGAAAAACACCCGTTAAGAGTATTAAATTTCAAGCTTTCCTCTGATTACTTTTACTGGAGATTCTTATTTCTTTTTTTAATGAAAACATTGTTGGTTTTTTCGTAGAATGTGTTCAAGTTAGTGAGAAATACTAGAGAATCTATGTCAAAGGAAATTTGTCCATACAAAATAAAATACTAACAACATTTTTGGGGTTCTGTACGCAATGAGGTAACGCAAAAACCTTCAAGTTCATTTCTGTTACGTAGATTTCAGTGATTGAAGTAAAGTATACACTCGCATACTAGATTATTTTGAAAGATTTCGAAGTGAGTTCCAAATGTTTGAGATTATTCGAATAATTTGTGAAAAGCTGTACGACAGAATAATAATTTAGTTTTTAAAGCCTTTGGTATTTATCCTCAGGATTCTCAATTTCTTTATAGTCGAATCCTTTGCTAGCTCGGGATTCAAAGTGAGCATTGGCAAGAAATTCTTTCCACTGTAAGGGATTAAAGACCTTTATTTCTTAATCAATTTCTTAAAAGTTCTCGCATGTTGGTATTTTGTAAAACCAATTGCATTATTTGAATGAGACGTAATGTTTTGATCTGACCTGATTAAATTAAAATCTAACAAACCCATTCAAATGAAGTGAAACAAAATCTAATAAATTATTATAAAATTAATAAGTGACGTATAAATAACCCGCTGAATATTAAGTGTAATAATATATTTTTAAATTCCTTTACAAATCCACTATTTTACATAAAATACAATATTAAATAATTGCTAGACAACATGGGCGATTGAATATTCCTTGCTTGGAGTTTGACATGGAGTCACTTAAACCACAGAAAAAATAATAATACATATACTTAAACTGTACAAAATATGGAGGTTTACATCTAACACATACTTGGTCGGTTTTTTAAAAGAATACGATCTCTACATCTCTACTTTTTCCACACTCCATCTGTCTATCTCGTTAATCTATGTTTTTAATGATCGGTCTATGGAAAATTGCAAATGAAATTTAGGTTTTTTCTTTCTTCCTTTCTTTTTTCTTTAAATATTGAATTGTTATTGGTTCTCGATAAGTCTACGAAGTTTGAAAGAAATCTGACCGTTTGAAGTGGGTCAAAATCAAGTCCAAAGATGTCGGTTATAAGTTACAAACAAACATACTTACAGGTGAAGCTAATATAAAGCGTGTAAAAATAAGATATTTTAAACACCCACCAAGTAAATATTCTGCAAATATTCTGCTCACGACTTTGCCCATGTCGCATCTTTAGTGGAAAAAAGGCATAAGATGAAAATTGCAATTTTACAGGAGAGCAAAAAAACTGTTAAAATATAAGTAAGTAGTCAAAGGAATTTACATTATGATTTTTTGCACAAAACTGCTAAGATTAATGATAAAAATTAAAAAAATGAGCATAAGCAGTTTTGTCCCTCTTCCAATCCTATTAATAACTAAAATTCAACGTAAGACGACTTATTTACATATTTATTTAAATTTATGTCACCTCTTAAAATTAAGTAACAAAGGGTAAAACTTAATGCCTAATGGCATTGTCCACCAGTCAACCCTGGGTGGATGTGGAAAGAGCTGATAGTAGGTGTTAAAACAAGAAGAAAAAGAGAGAAAAAAAAAGAACACAAAACAAAAGTTTGTGTAATGGAAATAATGCATCAAAAAAAGTACATACGATCAATATAACACAAAAGTAAACATATTACTCATACTATACATACTAATATTATACATAAAATAATAATACAAAACATAAATATTTATATAACGATATCAACATCAAAATATATATATCGGTGAGGCCATGAATCTCCAGTGAAGGTCCAGGGACGGACCTCTTTATTCTACAGCGCTTGCCTGATGCAGAGGCTGGCATATAAGAAATGTCATGTCATATTTAGATTAGGGAATTGTCAAGAATGTAGAACAGATTATTATTGATCACGTAGTGTTGAAGTACTTTGGAATATTGATGTGAATGTTAGGAGAACTGGAAATATATCATGGTGCAAAGTAAAAGGAATATCATTTCATAACCAATACCATAGAATACCTCCTTCTGCTACATCAGAAGTGATGGACGAAACATGCCCACAAATCGGAAAATAAATGAGGAATGACACTAGTTCGGATGACATTTGAAGAAAATTTTGCAATGAGAAATGAAACAATACAAAACGCGATGAAATGAGAATGTGGAAGTTCATAATATAATCGACGTGGACAATGCAAAACGTGGTGATGCGACTCAGTGGAGCTAGAGTTCATATAAACCAAGCCATCCAATGTGTCATGATGACCGAAGGAGTATGGATCGCAGATAAGTAGCCTTAGTCTAGCATCAAATGTGTTATCATACGAGTAACCTGATATCATAACAGTCAAATTAACCTTATTTATTTTTCAGTTGCGGAAAATCGATAAGACATGAAATAATGATCTACCACGTGAAACCAAGAGACCCAGGAGCTAACACTGAAACCGATGGTTTGCTTGGAGACATGTCTGCTGCAGGTGTGAGTCACGTAGAGAAACTATGGTCGGTCTGGTAGTATAGTAAAAGAAGGTTTAATGATGATGATAATGATGATATGATGATATCGATTTAATGTGTCGCAACAATGGCTATTGTAAAAAAAGTGAGAAAAAATAAAGAGGAAAATAAAAACAGAGGTAAAAAAATAGTACCTACTAAAAAAAGTGTAAAAAAGAGTGAAAAAAGAGAAAAGTGAAAATGAAAGGTAAAAAAAGAGTACCTAGTAACAAAATGGAATTACAAAAAAAAAATTGAGTAAAAAAAGGATGTAAAAAAAGGTGTCAAAAAAAAGAAAAAAAAAGGAAAGAAGTGTGAATAGAGTCCGGGCCAGCATAGAACTGAAGGGACGATGTACCTGAAGAGTCTTGGAGAGACTGGGCCAGGAGTCTGCAGGGTTTGAACCGGACCAGACGACAATGACATAATTGCGACGTTTCGTAGAGTTTTATGAACCAGATTGGTAACCAAATGGCCAGACCATAGTTCTCTCCACTATGTTTTAAGTGTCCACATTTAAAAAATATCAGACTTAATCAGCGAATTATTCTTGACTATAAATTAATAATGATGAATGATAAAAATGAATATGAGTGAGGTTAATGTAGTCAGAATAGCCGAGCAAGATACTGTTGAGACTATTTTTACAGAATTCTTATTATCCACACGAGGCCGTGCGGGTCGTCAGCGATGGCCGCGTGAGTGAACACAAAAACAACGTGTTTCGGACCCAGCAGTTAGAGCAGACCACATGCTTTGATCCAGTGATGACGTACCAAGATAAATTAATCCGCGCACGAGGACGAGCGCACGTCAGGATAGCCGTATCGGTGAGGCCATGAATCTCCAGTGAAGGTCCAGGGACGGACCTCTTTATTCTACAGCGCTTGCCTGATGCAGAGGCTGGCATATAAGAAATGTCATGTCATATTTAGATTAGGGAATTGTCAAGAATGTAGAACAGATTATTATTGATCACGTAGTGTTGAAGTACTTTGGAATATTGATGTGAATGTTAGGAGAACTGGAAATATATCATGGTGCAAAGTAAAAGGAATATCATTTCATAACCAATACCATAGAATACCTCCTTCTGCTACATATACTTATATATACATATATATATACATATAATATACATACTTATGCTTTTTTCCACTGAGGGTGCGAATTGTTTTCAGGCATAATATGTATGTACTAAGTATGTTTGTTGTTTTAGCTTATGGTCCACCTGTGTGCTTAATTTCCATTAAATCCGTTCAGTGGTTTTTGTGTGAAAGTACTCTTTCACTTCTTTGTTACTTACTAGTAACATCCATACATCCACACAAATTTTAACCTTTATAATATTGGTAGGATATTTTTAAAGCATAAAGTCAAGGGTCGGAAACTACCCAATACAAAACATTCGGAATAATATAAGAATATAACCCAATAACTTAGAGAAACGGAGAAATCATAAAACCCTATTATATCTTTATTTCCCCGGAGAATTTAAGCAATACGATTGATAGTGTAGGACGAAATAGTAATACCAGAGCGGAAAATTTTCTTCTTTGGATAATATCTCTTTGGGAAGTGAAGGAAAATGAGAACTTCTTTGCTCGTAACATCTGGATGCCTTCATTACGTCGTCGGCTTCTGTCGATCTTAAGAGATTCATAAAGTGTATGTAATGTATAATGCTTAAGACTTTGCTGCGATAAGTCAAATGTACTAGAATGACTTAGGAACTTTATTTTTATCTCAACCTCAATCAAGTTCAGCAACTGCGGTCTTCGTAGACAGTAGGATTGGTGACGTTAGTGACAAAATATCTTGAAAGACGGGTCAGAGGCACAGGCTCCGAGGCCTTCTAGTGATATAAAAACTTTTGACATTTGGGTTGGCTACTCACAATACACAGACCACAAACTTCAATCCGTTCCGGACCAGTATGGTGAACGCTCTAGGCCTCTTCGGTGATGCGCGCTCGTGATGAGAGCTCCGTATCCTGAAGTGGGAGATCACTATGGAGGTACATAGATTTTGACCTATTTAAGGTCAAAAAGTAGATGGGTATTCACTTTACGCGCACACTTTATAAATTTTAAAATAAATTTTAAAACCATGAGTTGCATAAATATCTAATATACATTAAAATCAAACAAAAGGGACCCTTTAAAATATAAAGTTATAAAAAAACCGCCTGCTATCAAAAAAGATATCATGATATACCTTTTGGAAATCCTTATGGTAAGCTCTTATTGCATTAAGTATTCGATTTATTTTTATTTCTTGATACTTCAAACAATGACATCTCACAGTCACCATATTTTTTTAACTTGGATTATCAAGAAGACTAAAACGATATCATAATGTATCTTGTATGTGTGTATTAAAGAATATTAAAGTCGGCTAAAAATGGTTAAGGTGGTAAATAGTATCAAATTAACTCCAGAAAGGAGGCAATATGGCCTAGAAGCAAAGAAACCAATAAAACAAATAAATAAAACCAATAAATCAATGCAACACGAAGTTTCTGAACTCAAGTATAACGTAGATACAGTAAGCGTAAACAAGCTATTTAATTCAAAGAAAGCACAAACAAACAGCTTTAATTAGTTCTACGAAATCTAAGTCACGTTTGAGACCTCTTTGCATAAATTACCTAACTTGTGAAGTTTGTTAAACTGTCATTTTGTGGTTTATATATGTTGGTAGTTTGTGATTACGAGCGTTATTGTATCTTAATGGGAATTGTTGAGTTGTACAACGATTTTTGAGTGAGTAAGATTTTTGGTTTGTTGAATATTTTTTACAGTAGGTAATATTTGAATGTAAATAACTGACAAATGATAAGCAGACATAGCCACTGAGTTACACCCTCAGGGCCTTTCCAGACTCGGTCGCCCTTCTGTCTGCAACTGACCATTCGAATCGAACCGGCAAACAGAACTGGCAAATGATATGAGGCATTCGAGTAGTAAAAAAACTTCCGACACTTAGAATGATCATTAACCTTTTATGTAGTTAATAGTATCAGGCGGTACTTTGCGGAAATCCATTGTTATTAAGTTAGTATTAGTCTACTTTGCAACAATCCGCGGTTAACATGTGATGGTTTATAGTTTAAGACATGCACAGCACCTCCCTCCTTCCTACAACGGGAACATGCACTAAAATAATTAAAAGTATACGATGGTCAGTCGTAGACTTTCCGACTGACCATCGTAGAGCCAACTTATCCTGATGTTGCTCCGTTTCGGGGCAATTGTTGCAACGTAGAATAATACTAACTTAACATTAACTTTTCACCAATTGCTATATTGTTCTAGACCTCGTTAATTTTATTGGAGAGTATCAACAATAGATTGAATTTGTAAACGTAAAACAACTGATAAGTAATTAAAATCTTTCCATAACGATCATATCCTTTTTAACCGACTTCAAAAAAGGTATTCAATTCGACTGTATTTTTTTTATGTTTGTTACCTCAGAATTTTTGACTGGGTGAACTGATTTTAATGATTCTTTTTTTAATCGAAAGCTGGTGCTTTTCATGTCGTACCACTTAAGGTAGAGCAAGGTCTGACGAGTATTTTTTGAGTTATCCCTAATTTTTTAGTTGGATATTTTTTGTCAAGAATGTATTGGTAAATACCACCGTTGAAATTGTTTTCCGAAATTTATGCAGCTTTATCAGCCTTTCAGCAGTGGTGTAAATTGTTATTAAAAGTCCTATTGATGAAGAAGAGAAGAAGTAATTTAGATTTATTTAACTTGTACTGTACTGTGTGTTTTATTTTACTTTTATAACGGAATAAAATTGTCTTCATTGAAAACCAACACCAGTCACACCATACTCATTCACAGAGCGAATGTGTTTTAAAATAAAGTTTTATCATTAAAATAACGACGCCTTTCAAAAGTCACACACGTTGCCGCGTCGTTAAACGGAGCCGTATAGCTGGTTACTAAAGTTTTTAGCAAAGCGTTAGAATCTCTTTTTAATTGCGTCAATAACTCTGCTTTTGCTACGAGCTGTTACGTGTATATAACTTGCCATCCACTTTATTAGACTACATTATATTATGTATGTTCGTGAACTTTAGGAAAACACTTTCTTGTTTTTTTTCATTTATTTATTTATTTTACACACATTTACATATTTATTTCATACAAGAGTCGGACCTTGCAAACCTCACAGGGTTTATATATGCCCGACGAGTCGTTCTTATACACATTTTACGTAACTTATTTTAAATACATAGGCAATTATTGTGTAATTAGGTAATAGGTTTTCAGTTTATTATTACATCTTTCATTGTTAGTGTACATAGTTTTTAAGGTATCAGGTAAGTCATTTAAGTAATTTGGAATAACACATTTTAACATTCTACTTCCATATCTGTTGACACATTGAGGTACTATGTACTTTTCTAGTCTCGGTAATGTTCTCAGTTTCTCATGTCTTATTTTTAAGTTTAATAAATTTATTTTTTAATTGTCTCAATGGAATTGGTATTTGGACAGAGTATTTGTATTTACACTTTCTATGTAAATTCCTTTCGCCATTTCTTCTCTACGATGACTAAGTACCTTTCCGAAATAGTGGTAGAAAAAAAATAGTAACATGCGTGAGGGACATAAGGAGCTCCAAATTGCTAATAATAATATATTGTAATTTTATTATTAATTTAATAATAGATGCAAATTAAAAATATAGACGACCCGTGACGACCCGTGTGGCGCAATGGTTACCATGCTGGATCGCCGCGCCAAGGGTCCTGAGTTCGATTCCCAGCGAGGCGGAAATTTGAATGATGAGTTTGAATTTCTGTTCTCGGTCTGGGTGTGAGTGTCTTTGTCTTGTGTGTTGTCCATGGCACCCACGACACAGGGAATCCTAGTGTGGGGCTATGAGTGTGAAGCGTTATTTATTATTATTATTATTATAGTTTTATTGTAGCCACCTTCTCGCTGCATCACCAGGCTCCTCATTATAATCATTATCATGATCCGAGGTGGTACCTTTCGAAAAAAATCAAACGAGTCCAATGGAAACTCAAAGTATTTACAGTCATTTTCTAGTTCAATCATCAAAAATGTGCTTTATGACATCATCACATCGTATTGTCATCCAATTTACATAATGTATACAATATTTCAGGAAGTGCATTAAAATTTTCTTGCATTTAATTAATGACATACACACAGGTAATTAAATAAAAGCTGATGCCAACCTTCCACTGCGAGCGGAGCGGACTCCGTACGAACTTCGTTCGAGTCGCAATAGTACAGTGGGGCTAAACGGAGTAAAAGAGGTTCGATCCTCCACTGAGAAATAATTATACTGAAAATTGTCCTATTACGAACTTTTATAAAACCATTCATGTTCCAGGCAATAAATTTCTCAGGCTTTAAACGACGTATGATTGGCTAAAAAGTGTCACGTGACCGCTTTCGTAAGACGAATTTGACGTTTACACTGGATCTTGGCTGGAATTAAGAGTTCATAACAGACGGCCAGTGCCCTGTTTAATAAACGTTACAATTCGACAATTTTGTAAATAAGTGACATATTTGTTAAATTTTATGACAAGTGCTGTTTAATAAACTTTACAATTATGTAAGAATTTTACATATAAAAATCCTACAAATATTAGAATTGTAAATGCTGTTTAATAAACGTTTACATATGTAGAAAACGCCTGTAGACTTCGATGAAATATTGTATCTACAAATTTGTAATTGTAAGTCTGAATTGTAAGTTACAAATTACATAAAATGTAAATTTTTGTTGAAGAAATTTACGAGGATAGATTTCAAAATTTTTAAAATATTTAGAATTTGGTTTTACCAATTAGCTTACAGAGTGCTTTCCTATTTGTTTGATTTTTAACGAAACTTGTGAAACAAAATAACAAAATTACGTTTTTGTCTATAATATACAATAATGTTTAAAAAAAATGTAGATACGTCATGCCCTTACAAATCAACCAAAAAATCTGTTCCGAAAAGAGCTACAACATCTTTTGTTTCACTACACCAATCACACTACAATAATACACGAAGGCATTTTAACGTTGTATGTCAAATCTCAAGCACTTCTAACAACAAAAACGTCCATATCGCTTTGTATTGACAGAACGACTACAAACAAATAGAGGTCAATTGACCTCTCTTACGATCTTCATCTTCGGCGCGCTAGTGACATATCTACCTCTTTTTTACTTATAATATCATTTATAATATACCTTTAATTTGACAGTGACGTGTTAGAATCGTATTTAAGATCATTTCCTGTTTTTGTTACCAAATATTCGAATGTAGTTTTGCTGACCCGAATTTTTTCGTTGAATGTAAAATCTGTCACATCAAAAGTAAAGTTAATACTTTTACGAAAAACTCGCCGCCGCCGCCCTTATACATATATTCATCGTCACTACTGTCACTACTTCCACTACTAGTTGTTAGAATTTTTTTTGTGTAGGTATAACAAATACATTTCGTTACTTGAGACACTAAATTGTAAATTTCTGACACAAGACGAGTCCACCTGTCGGAATTGTTCTACAATTTACAAAATGTGTAAACTTGTAAATTACAAGTATTGTTCAATAAAACAGTTTTCCCTACAAATATGTCAATTGTCACCTGTAGAGAGAAAATGTTTATTAAACAGAAATATGTAAAATTGTAGGTACAATTTTACAATTTTGTCAATTTTCTCCATGGTAAACTTGTAAGTTGTATTCTTTATTAAACAGAAACTTGTAGATTTGTAACTTGTAATTTACAATTACAATTTACAATTTGTAAAGTTTATTAAACAGGGCACTGCTCACTCCGTTGGCGGTGGAAGCGCTTCTATTAAAAGTATTGCGAGTCGAACGGACTTCATATTATGGGGTCCGCTCCGCTCGCAGTGGAAGGCGGGCGTTATATAATTATAACTAATTAAAACTAATGTTTAATATAACTTAATATAACTATTAAAACTAATGTTTTCAAATGAAGTTAATTGACGTTTTCCAATTACAAAAATAACACCCATCATCAGTGTCGCTGTCAATAATTACAATTATAATTGACAGGATAATTTTATTGTTAGGTAAAATTCTGTCGAATAAAAATAATGTTTTTGAACCAATGATTTTAAATTTTATTATTATTTTGAACTCTTTTAAATGAACATGACAGACTTTTGTAAAATATTGCATGTAAAAACAAGAGATGAAGATTTTTGGAAATTGTGATTTGAGTAATTTTGAGTGTTACTTTCGTTACAAAATGTAATGAAAGTAAATAATACACAGTTCTATTAATGAGAGACAATGTAGGTTAAAACTACGTTATAAGTTATTTATAATATTTAGTGTCACATTTCTGTAAAAGCAATATTAAAAAAAATTGGTTGTCTGTAAAGTCGGTTTACGGACAATGGTTTTACGTGATAACGTCTATTTCGTAGAAGAATAATTTATGATATAAATATTGTCAATTCGCACATTAGGAACGGGAAATAGAATGAAAATTACAATTTTACATATTAAATTACAGATATAAGTATATTTCGTTTTATTATTAAACGTTTCGTTTACAAAATCATGTCATAAATACTCGCCAGT
Source organism: Thymelicus lineola (assembly GCA_963932265.1). Classification (NCBI taxonomy): domain Eukaryota; kingdom Metazoa; phylum Arthropoda; class Insecta; order Lepidoptera; family Hesperiidae; genus Thymelicus; species Thymelicus lineola. Next base: position 14,626,551 of record OZ010692.1, read on the forward strand.
TGTGTCAGCTTGAACATGGCTTGACGCGCCACCGCGACCCGCGTATCTAGCTAGATTATAATATTAAATTTCATACTAACTATACGATTTTAAACATATTTGAGTTGAAAATTTGGTTTAAATCGTTTTAAATATCAGGAGCTGCGCGACATCTGTGATTTTCTTGACTACAACTAAAGTCCGAGTCGATGTACTGTGTAAAGTTCTTTCAAGTAGTTCATACCTATAAACAGAGATGACGCTATTGTAGATTTTCGTTTTCATATAATAATAATACGTACGAGCTACGAGAAATCATTTCTTTTCAAAAGATTGTAAAATAAAATAAAAATGAAATGAAATACCACGTTTTCGAGAATGCCTTCCAAGCGGACCGATTACGCTTGAGTGGGAGAGAGACGGCCGGTCTAGCGTGCCTCTCTCTCTAATGCTGCGCGCGCTTCCGTGACGTGAGCGGCGTTACTCGGTTTTCGTGAATGCCTTTCAGGCTCATCGTCTTTATAAACGTTATCACGTTAAAATACCATTTTATGAGATAAAATGAGATAAAATAAGTTTTATTCGAAGTAGGTTTGTTACAAACACTTTTCGAAAGTCACTCAACGCCATCGCTTCAACAAATCCCTACCGTGAGTGGTCCCGGGAGAAGAAGCCGCAAGAAACTCCTGGGATTATTTTTTCCTACTCACAGTTACAGACAGCACTTAATACTACTTATTGCAATATTTGATATAAAAAATAACTCATGTCCAAGCAGTCTTGTCATTTAAATACTCATCAACTTTGTAATATGCTTTCTTCATGAGAATACCTTTTACATGAGTTTTAAATTTACAGTATGGCATTTCTGTTAATTCTAACGGGATTTTATTATAGATTTTCACACATCTACCCATGAACGAGCCACTAGTTTTTCTGAGTCTAAAACTAGGCACAATCAGTCTAGCCTTGGTAGGTAGATAGATGGTAGCTACATGGACACAATTATGTATTTGTGTCCTCCTGATCATATTTTATAGTCAGAGAGCACCTTAACAATGCGAAATTAAAATAGTAAACAATTTCCATTATTAAAATTAATTGAATCAAATTATGCGTTATAAATAATTATTACCTACGAATGAAAACCAATACAACCGTGGTTCCGCCCAACCAAATCCATTAGTTCTGCTATTCAGGCGTGGGGGGAGGTGAAACCACAAAATTAATATCGGTTTTAGGAATTTCCGTTCAGTCGCAACCATTATGAAACAATCGCAATTGTAATAAAAACAATTGATATTTGAAAATAATTATCGGTGCAGCGAATATTCAGATTGTGGTATTTAATATTAATTCGAAATTGTGCTATTCAGATTTTAACATCCGTATTTTTATATCTGTATAGCGGTCAGGCGAAAATATTTCATTATAACTACATTATTTTTCAACTGTAATATCAGATATTGTATTGACAAAACGTTGATTCATGATTGTAATATCCTATTAGTTATACCTATTGATTGAAGTAATTTCCTATTAAATCATCTATACTATAACAAAACCCAAAGTGTCTGCTTGTCTGTCCGGGCATCCCTTGAACGAATTTCGATAAAAATTGGTAAAGTGATTTCTGATACTCTGGGTCATATTTTAGACAACTTTTCATCCCGGAAAATTAAAAGGTTTCCCGGGAAAACAGAATAAAAGTTTCAATAAGTTAAAACATAATTTCCGTATGCAAAGCTGCGGGCATCAGCTAGTAATTATTAGGTATACAAAAACTCTATTTTTACTTCACAGATTCATAACCATAAAACATAAGACCTTACTCTATAGTCCGCGTGAATCTGTAAGGGCCAATAGGGCCAACAGCAACTAATCATTCGGAAATAAAAACCGGGCAAGTGTGTGTCATACCACGCGCAATTTAGGGTTCCGAAGTAGTAAGTTTATCGACTATTCCTCACTAACTACTTATGCTAACATAGCTGTGATTCATATAACCTATTTTTGAAAATAATTCATCACATAACCTATTTTTGAGAATTTTTCACTTGTTCAACTCCAACCGTTTAGCTGGCAAGGGAGGGACACTTTGCTCTAACCAAAATCAGATCTATAAAGCCAATTATTTCACAAACGGACCCCTGGTTTCAAAAATGGTCCAAGAAGATCCATAATATTTTTGGAAGACCTTTTCAATGACACCTCACACTATAGGGTACGCGATGAATAAAAAATTCTTCCTCGTGATACCTGTAGGGGAGGTACCCTGGAAAAAAAATGTGTTTCAATAATTTATTCAACGATTCTGGAGTTTCAATAAATATGTATATCCATGCCAAATTACAACTTTCTATAATAGCACTGGGTCTCGGCGCTTTGCTTCGGAAAGACGGACAGACGGACAGAAGGATAGACGGACAGAAGGACAGACGCACAGAATGACAGACGGACAGAAGGACAGACGAACAGATGGACAGACGGACAGACGGACAGAAGGACGGACAGATGAATGGACGGACGGACGGGCATGTAGAAACTATAAGGGATCCGATTTTACTTCGGAACCCTAAAAACTCGACTTCTAAAGCGCAGTTCAAGTGCTTTCAACTCAAAAACTTTGAAGAGACCTAACAAACGGCGTAATACGTCAAAGAGTTTTCCTTTGATGAATTCTTCTCCACGCCTCATTACGCCACTTGGATACCGCGATGAAAGTGATAAATAGGAAATTTTCAGCCCGATTATTAGGTGTATGTTCTACTAGCGGATTATAAGCGATAACATCGTTTGAGATTACGATGCACGGTTATGGGGGTGTCTGGACCTGTTTGGTGATCACGCTGCAGTGCGATATATTAAGATTACGTTATTAATAGATGTTAGAAATATCTTTAGTCAAGTTTTTTTTTCTCTAAATTTAATATTTTTGTAATATTCTGTATGGAATACATGTATTTAATTTCAGTTCATTCAGACCACATACCACAAAATTACTTTCGGAAAAAGAATTGTGTCACAATGATTTTTATATAAAAAAATTCTACAAAAATATTTCAAGTATGTAGCCTACTTTCTAAAAATTCCTTTTTTGGGTTAATTTTCTTAAATTACTAAGTAATACTTCCGTTTTACAACACAAAAACATTCCGCCATTTATGTTTGATTTAAATCGAAGGTTTATACACTCAAAGTAGAACTAAAACCTTGAGCTAGTCATTTAATTTTTAGACCCTTATTTTTTAAAAAACCCTTCATTAGTTGGAACGGGGAGTAATTAATTTTAATAAGGAACTTTAAGCTCGACATGACCCAGGAAAAGTTCCGGCAACCTCGTAAACGTGGAGTTTGAACGGTAGTTTTATTATATTAGACAACGTTAGGTATAAAACTTATTTGGAAGTCGACTTAGTCGTCGTTGTCAACGGTTTACTTGAATTTACCTTGCCATCATGAAAGGTGGCAGGAAATTTTTACCTTGCCATCATGCAAGATGGGAGGTGATGTTTAACTCGCCAATATGCAAGGTGACGGGAGATTTTTAAGCTGCCGTGATGCTTGTTGGCAGGCTTTTTTAACCTGCCTACAGCTACCAATGTTCTATATTGTGACCTTACTCTAAGTCACCTTTTATTATTTTTGATGTGGGTGAAGGCGCTGATCTCAAGGGTCACTGCGACCAAGTTAGATCTACTGTAGCTAAATTATTCCTTCTTTACATTCGATTGACATTCTGAGACATGTCTCAAGTCAATTCAAGACATGTCAATACAATTCTTCGTTAATATTAATATTGTTACTTGTAACGTATTGATAAAGCATTATAATTAGCCCTGTATAAATAAATTATTATATTTGTACTTTTACCTTTAAATGCTGTGTATGCTCGATCACCAGAAATCAACCTACTCGTGACTAAGATAACTATAAAAATCGCAATTTTATAAGAAATAAAATACAACAATTTATGACGTAACCGTTCGCTTCGGATATGTACTCCGCGACACTACAAACTAAGGACGATGTAGCGAACGATGAAAGTGACATATCGCTTCCTGCCTCCGAAGCACATCGGAAAAATTGCTTCAAGTAGTCTTGTAATAAAACTTTTGTGCGAATATTTTGTTTATCTATACTAATATTATAAAGAGGAAAGATTTGATTGTTCGCATTGAATAGGCTCCGAAACTACCGAACTGATTTGAAAAATTCTTACACTGTTAGGAAGCTACACTATCCCCGGGTGAGATAGGCTATTTTTTTCCGAAGCGAAGCCAGGGCGATTTCCTAGTTTTTCAATATTTCAAATCAAAGTGTTACCAGTGATAAAATTTTGTAAGAACAAAAGATTTTAAATATAATTACTTATTGTATAATATAGATAAGTACCCGGATGACCGAGCTTTGCTCGGTTTAGTTGCTTAACAACGCCATTTACTGAAGTAGCTTTAGTATTTCTACTTGCCAATAGATGTCAGGAAGAGTATATTGTAGAAGTTTATCATTGCCTGAAAACACCGATAAAACGACATTTTCTAAAAATGAATCCTAGCTAGATCGATTTATCGCCCCCGAAACCCCCTATATACTAAATTTCATGAAAATCGTTGGAGCCGATTCCGAGATTCCAATTATATATATATATACAAGAATTGCTCGTTTAAAGGTATTAGATTCATGAAAATCGTTGGAGCCGATTCCGAGATTCCAATTATATATATATATACAAGAATTGCTCGTTTAAAGGTATTAGATTATATTAAAGAATGTCAACAGAATGTCATTTATGCATGGAAAATGTAAACTTTTTTGTTTTGTATTGTAGTTGAAAGAAGTCACTACAATAGACTCCTTTTAATAGGTCTTCGATGTGGTCTTCTTGTTATCTTATTATTTTATTGACAACAATAATAAACATGTTAATAAAAATGTATTTTTATTGTTACAGGCGCGGAATAAACCCGCGGATGGCAGTGGTCACGTCAACCAGAAAAACGCAGCTGGTCAGAAATCAACCCCACCCTGTCAGAAAGGTAAGATTTTTTATTATTTTGTAGGATAACGCATTTCTTTTATGGAAAAAGTCGACAAACGAGCTGACGTTCCATCAAGTAAGTGGCTATCGTTGCCCATGAACATTAGCAACACCAAAGGCATAACAGGCGTTGCTGGTCAAGAAAAAGAGAAGAAAAAGAAAGAAAGCACGCTCTCAAGCCGATATAATGTTAATAAAATCTTCTCGTGAGATAGTTGCGCGTCTTTATACACTCTGTCCATTTTTTGAATCCAATTTTCTCTTTTATTGCACGGATAAAGTTTAAACGTTGTCTACAAGCTCATTATGGAGTATGTTAAAGGCCTCTTTGAGAGGGCCATTAATGGATCGAAGCAAAACTAATTAATTTCATACAATGAGTATTTATTGAAGAAGCTGTTTCTTTACTATCTAAGTAAAATGCACTCCCTGGCACTTGTCTAACTTATAATTAAATGCAATGACGGATACTTCTTCTGTAATAAGTAGGCGCAATAGCCGGTAGATTAACAACATCATTTTCATTACCGATGGGTTACTGGCCAAAAAGGGGTCGAACACCAACAAATGACAGTGCACAATAAAAACAATATTTTTGATGAGCTTTACCGTATTATTATGTTTTGATCATTCAAAAATGCTTTTTAATATTGTACGTTGGCTGTACAAGTAAGAGTTTATCGTAAGCGTTTTTATCAACACTTAGGTTGTCCACTAACTCCTCCATCAAGTAATATTTAAGCAGCAATATTTATTTATTCCATAATATGATATTACTTAACAGGTATGTCTTAAATCGTCAGTGTAATCCCAATTAGCATTCGGGGCTCTATAAAGAATGTCTAATGGTTCACATTTACTCTACAAGGTGTATATTGTATAAGTCAGCTGTATAAGAGCTGTAGAGCAAGCTATACAGCCCTTATACGACTGATTTGGGCTCAAATTATACAGCCTAAGATCACAATAGGAGGTAACAGTGGACTTTGATTAATGACAGTATTTGGAAATCCATGTGATCAAACAAACAGAGTACCTAATAGGGAGCAACAAGTGACTAATTATACAGCCCACTTCTTAATAACTAAGTACTCGCAAAATCACCCTAAAACTACCTAACGAACACGCGTTACCCAAAAACTGGTTTGAACTTGAAACCAATATGACTGGTTATAGGAGCAGCAGCAAAAGGTGGACCAAAGACTCCAGTGAAGCCATCAGCGCAGAAGGGAACCGTCAAGACTGCGCCTCCGAAGCAAGCCGCAGCGGCCGCTGTGAAGACTCCTCAAGGGAAGAAGAAGAAGGGACACAAACATCAGCAGTACGAACTCATAGTCACCATTAACCTGGTAAGCTACATGGTTACTATGATGAGTAAGTTAACATTCAAATTGCAGTCATTACTACGAGTACATGGTTTCTGCCTGCGGAAAAATCTATAGGTACTAATAATAATAATAATAATAAACTTTATTGAACCAAATTATACAAAGTCATGGGGTTGAGGATCGTTGGTCCCACGCTAGGATTCCCTGTGTTGTGGAAGACCAATACCTTCGTCTTAAACATGTTTCTTATTAAATTTTACAGTACAGTTTAACTTATTAAGTATTTAACTTATTAAAAAGCTGAAGAGTTTGTTTGGTTGAACGCGCTAATCTCAGGAACTACTGGTTCGAATTGAAAAAATCTTTTTTGTGTTTGATAGTCCATTTATCGAGGAAGGCTATGTAATATCATATATTTTAGTAGTTAGTTTTTTCCACAAATTAACGCGGATGAAACCACGGGGCACAGCTAGTTGTTTCATATAACGAAACCAAGAACATAAACTTCAAAACATCCCAATCAGGGAATATACAAACGGGATTAAATCTGTTCAAAGTCCTAATCCTGGACGTGGTATATTTAGGTGCCAAGTTTTATCTTAATCCGTTCAACGATTAGTATGTTATGGAAATTAGGTTAGGAAAGGAAAAAGTAGGATTATAGACAGATAGTCACAAAAAATTAAGTATTATCTTATTTCTAATATATATTTTTATACATAATAATGTCTTGCTCTTATTTTATAAGCAGACATCAATTGTTTGTTATATAAAGCCACCATAAAGTAACGGATTATTTTCTGATAAAACTGATTGATTGAGGGCCTGTGCCGAAAAAATTTGATTTGCCTCTCTTGGACCAGCTTGGGTACACAAAATACGCCTATGGGTTGACTGTAAACTAACTATATCAAATTATTTAGTTTGTAAAGTAAGTTTAAATGGTGATCACACCTTTAGTGGAAAAAAGGCAAAAGATGAAAATTGCAATTTTACAGGAGGGCAAAAAAATCTGTTAAAATATCAGTAAGTAGTCAAAGGAATTTACATTACAATTTCTTGCATAAAACCGTCAAGATTAGTGATAAAATTTTGAAAAAAATTGAGCATAATAATATGCATCTTTAGTCCCTCTTTCCAATCATATTAGGTAATAACTAAAATTCAACGTAAGACGACTTGTGCTTTTTTTCCACTGAGGTTGCGTCTGATCGCATAATAACTTTATTCAGCCGACATGTGTTTCAAATCACAAACTCGCTCCGCCGAGACAAAGTATGTCGTAAAACTAGGATGGTCTCACATGAACTTCAGAGTTAAGGTCGTAGCTGACTTATACTACACCGCTCCCATCCAACCGAAGTATGAGAATTCAAATATAAACTTAAAATCGTGCTCTGTAGGTACAACTATTGAGTGGCAAGGTTGCGGTTAGCTTGCTTCCCACGCGCGGGCTGCTAATTTTTGTTGTTACTGTAAAGTGCACCTACAGAGCACGATTTTAAGTTTATATTTGAATTCTCATACTTCGGTTGGATGGGAGCGGTGTCGTATAAGTCCGCTACGATCTTTAGTGTTACTGTTCGTTGCTCAAAGTGAACACTATTACTGTATTTTACTGAGAGAAGACAGTCAGTTGTTTAATTTAACAAAGACTAAGTAAACTTTCGCAAAAATCTGTGCTGTAAATTGCCAATCAAATTAGTAACGAACATTAAAATACTTAGTTGATGGGATAATAAATAATTATGTACTAAATACCTGTAAAATCAGTTTCTTTTTATAATTGGGTAGTTATACATTGTAATGCAACAATAGTAAAATCAAGTTTGTGAGATAATATATAAGAATATACCTAATGCAATATTATAATAACTAAAAAAAAATCATAATTCAATCAAGAATAACTAAAAAAAAATCATAATTCAATCTCACTAACTCAAACCATCAAAAAAGAACTAATTAAAAAAATATTATTTTCCTTTTTTATATGTATAGGTTACATACCTAATTGTTTGCCGCTAACTAAAAATAATAATATCATTAGTTAAAACAATTTTCGATAATCTACTTGGATATGTAATATTACTTTAGGACTAGTAGTCTCTACTACTTTTTTTCTTTTGACTTAAATCACTACACACATACATAGATTGAACCTAGCAACCGAAAACATGCCAACCGCTAGAAAGTAACAATAAAGAAATTTTATGACGGGATTTAACATTTACGTCCCGTAAAACTATCACTAAAACCCACCGATTAAATCCTTCGCGAGGTCGTTAATATTAAAATTAAATGACACAGAAATCGTTTCATCTCAGGATTAGGGCAAGTAAACACGGCCAGACGGCGCGGCCACTACTTAGAATAGTTTAACGATGTCGAAACTTGTTAATAAAGATGTAAGTGTGCTAAAGTCCGTCCACAAATCTTAGAGACATTGACGTTTCATGGGTGATGATTAGTCCGCTTTACGAAAAACCTGAATAATTATGTTCTTTGCTGTGACTAACTCACGTTGAAAAAGAGAAAAGCTACTAAATACTATTTGCATTACTTAGTTGGGCACAGTTTTCTATTTACTTTGTCCTTGTTATAAATAGGTATTATATTTTCACTGACAACGTTTAAAAAATCCATAAAATAATTAAATAACAGTTTAAAATAATGACAGTTAATTAAAAAGAATCAGGCGCTATATTTTACTCGGATAACGGGTCTGGCATTAATTGGTACTGCACCTAAGTTCAGTTCTATGCTGATATCCAATTAGTCCGTTTGGCAGCTTGTATGTATTCTTAATTACCTAATTAAGTATGCCATTAAAGTTTAGATCACGTCTGGCTTACAAATTATTATAGTATGTATTGGGGGTACCTAATTTATGGTATAATATTATTAGATCATAGTATTAATAGTATCAGAATCTAAAACAGTTAAAAGTGTAAAACAGTAAGTTGAAATAGGTTGGTAGAAGTAATTCTTAATAATAATTACTATAAATATAATTAAATATTATAATATTTCAGTATTGGGGCGGTCTAGAATACTGACCACAATGACAATGTGTTGCCAACAAAACAATTGCAAGCTATGGAATGGGCTACCTTCTGAGGTATTCCCGGAGCGGTATGACATGGGGTTCTTCAAAAAAGGTGTAAAAAAGTTCAGGGCCGGCGATGCATTGGTGATTCCTCTGGTATTGCTTATGTCCATAGTCGATGTTGGCCACTTACCATTAGATAGCTCATAACTCGTTTGCCGACTACTTAGGCGGGTAAGTATGGTTTCGGTTGCATCCGAAACGAAGCAAGAGCGGGTTTCTTAGTTATGAGTGCCTTGAGTTTTGCAATAGCAAAACTGCATAAAACGTTTCTGAGAATCGAATATAAATAGAAGTATCTAATTATACAATTCTTTCAAATATAGTTACTATACCCATTGTAGTAAGTATAATGTCATAGAACAGACATCTCGAACAAAATGTGTGTCCTGCTCGGGAGGTTCGATTTTCAAAATTGAGCCCCCGTTCTCCTTTCAAAATCGAACGAATCCATTGAAGATTGAAGCCACATGGCGCCAATGCATGGAACATACATGGTGTTCGCGGTGTCGGTTCTATACGCTAGTACCTAATAATACTTCAATAAAGATTGTTTCACGCACACGCGCGCGCCCGCACACACACACACACACATATACATATACACACACGCTACACGCACACACACGCACACACACACACACACACACACACACACACACATAATAATAACTTTCTCACTATATGTAAAATAGAACTGATATAATATGCAATAATTGTATTTCGATTTTCGATTAACAGCTTGTTAACATAACGTGTTGTTGTACCAATACTATATTATTATGCATGCTACTACCAGTACTACTATAGATTACTGAGAAGCAATGACTCCTGAGATACAAGTCAAATAATGACTTAGTTTAGGAGACAGAGATCTGTCATACAGGCAGTCCTGGATTTGTCAATAGGCCGTATAGGCCGCGGCCTATGGGCGGCAGCGTCCTAGGGGCGGCAGATTTCCGAAATTCTTGTTTTTTTACGCACTTTCTTAGTGATTAATTCAGTGCATTCCTTACTATGAATGGAAAATTATTACTTTAGAAAGGTATATGGGGCGGCGAAAATTTAATGGCCTACACTCATAAAAAATATAAATCCGGCACTGCATACAGGTTATCCTTGTACGGACTTCAGACTCTCACAAAGCAAAAACTGTACTTAGAACATAACATAGATTTAATTAGTCCTAAGCCTGTTTTGTTTTGTGAAGAGAGAAATAAATATATTATTATGTTATGTTTACTATTTATGACATGGACTATTAAGCTCTCTTTGTACTGCCCATACTATAACCATACTGATGACCGCCAAGTCATCCATCATTTGCTTCTTAATAAAATTCTAAAAACATAGTAGCTACTCAACACCATCACTAAATCTGGCAACTAACAATTCTCAGTCATCCACCATTTCCTGCTCGTGAAATGAAACAAATCAAAAAGCGAGTTACCCTTTTGATACTCGACTTTATTGCGACGTCATAAAGTCAGAAATAACTTTGTTATGACTGCAAGTAACAAAACAAAATCGGTAACGTTAATGTCTCCATAATTTTCCCGCCAAAACTCACTCGTTCCAAATGATTGTCTGCGTGCCAAGATCACGGAAATATTTAACTGTTTTACAATGACCACATCTTGCCGCGGACAGGACACTTTTTTAAATTTGAGTAATCCAATATATTTATGCGCCAGATGATTATGTTATGGATGTAGATTAAAGTCGTAAGCGTCATCGTTTGACAAAATAAAATAAGCAGATAGAAATATTATTTAATTACCTAATTCTTCCCGACAAAATAAATATCCAAATTAGATTTATTTGAAACTTGATAGTAGGTTTCAATGCTTTGGAATCTCACATATCAAAACCAACTAAAATGCTTGTCCTCCGCTTCCTTTTTGGTCGGAAACGCATCGGATACATTTTATATTATTGACCGACGGTGACATATTAGTAATAAGTTATTACAATCAGATGAATTTTCTGCTCAGTTGTTGATAAGTTTCATAACAAAATAGTGTTAGCCTATTTTTATAAATTAATGTGTAGCGACCCTACATATTTTGTACATTGTAGATGAGCAACCCTATTTTGGTTTCCATAGTATTGGAGAATTACACCATTGTCATTCATTGTCAAGCTAGAAAAACAGCAAAATATTGTATTATTGGAAATATTGAAAATATAAACATTCAAAAAGAAGGAATATAATTGTACTTTTATTAGGCTATCGATAAAAGTTTACTAGATTATATCAGAGACTTAGATAAGCATGTAAGGGTGCTTTTCCACCAGAGATTTGCTATGCAGGTATGCTGCGAAGATGTGAAATCCAATAAATATGATTGGTTCAATAAATTGATTGATATCCACCAATCAATATGATTGGTGGATATCAAACGCATCCATAGCAACGTAACATAGCAAATCTCTGGTGGAAAAGCAGACTGAGTAGAGTTGCTTGTTAATATAAAATTTTAGGAATATTGTATCTGTTGTCTGAAGTGGTAGGTAAAACAGTCTGTCTGGGACTGACTAGCTGCCATGGAGCACATACCGAAGTGCTCAATTCCAGCTGCACATACACAGCTGCTAATAAAATTCATCGTGATGCAGATTGAAGCAACATTTTAATTTGAAGGCGTAAGGTTAGCAATATTTACTATAAGGATTTTTGTAGGAGTATAAAGTTCGATCATTCTCGTCCAAAACGCAACTAAAAATTGGTTTTATTGCTATATGTCTTCTTATTTATGTACAGGTACAAGTGAAGAATTGAAGAGCCAATAAATAGCGATAAATTATTTCTTTTACGGCTTCTTCTTCTATAAAAATTGCTTAGTATCTACAATCATGAGTGGCTTCCATAAGTGGGATTTTGAGCATAATTTTAATGGGCTAGAAGAAAGTTAAGTGCGTGAAAAGATGTAAATAAAAGAGCTCCATAATTGGAACACAAAAAGTTAATAACATCTTCTATTCTTCAGTTCTCATCTATTGAAATTTTAAACTGTTATTTATTCTGAAATGAAAATTAAATAATGACTTAGTTGATATTAATTTAATATTTTGTCAATGAAAATCAGCGTCACTAAAAGACACAAGCCAATAAGTAAATCATAATATTGAGAACTATTTATAAATGTACGTGTCACGCGTTCTGCCAAGTATTTCATCAGCGAAATATGAATAGGTAAGCATGTTATATACATACATACATTGCGTAATTGTGACACCATTGTAGATAGGTACCGTGAACGACAAAGTGCAAAAATGTGATTTAAATATAGTCGCTACATTTAACCGAGCTAACATTGTCGCGTTTTGTGTTTGACCCAAAAAAAATAAAAATAAAACAACTTTTTAAAGTGTCCTACGTTTACCTCGCCGTTAGAAGTGTTTTTAATGTTTAAACGGCCCTGGATATCATCCTTTTGGCCTATGAATAAATTATTATAACTGAAAGGGTTTTGCGGTAAACAAAGTGTGTTCCAATCTCAAACAAAAATAAAAATCTGTGTAAACAATGGAAGTGATACTCTTTGAAATTCAAACAAAAAATAAATTGAGTTGGAGAGTGTCGGAAATAAGTGCAAAAAATTCACGTACGACACACGAAATTAAAAATGTGAAAACGGTACAGTGTTAAAATGTTTTGTGAAGTCCAGTATTCCGATTTTAAAACAGTTGAAAGCGAATGTGTTTTTAGAGCTCGTTAAAAACCCGTAAAGCATACCTAGAGATTTTACGTTTGAAAACATTTATTTTAAAATCAGAAACACAATATGACTGAAATGCCAATTTTAATTTTTTATTTTTTAGTTTAGGCGTTAAAAATAAACGGTGAAAAGGGATCGTGTGTTTAGTTTCACACTAGCTAACTATCATAAAAAATAAAGTTGTTTAGCTGATGTGACATGATGAGCTCCGCTGATGATGTCATGATTGCATTAAAAGCAGAAACAATTTATTTAAATAGAATTACAAACATTTTCATAAGGGTTACGTTTTAATCAAATCAAAGCCCTATCATAATCATTTATTTGCTATAAAAAGTATAAATGTGATAGTACAATGGTGGTATTTAATATACAATAAAGTTCACATTTAGATTGTCCAAGCATGCAAATATTTAAAGTATTATAATACAATAAATAAAAATATGATAAAATAAAGCCGATAAGTGTGAGTTAAACTTCCGTGGAGTAAGTTCCGTACGTTGATTATTTTTTAAGACTATAGACTTCTTTTTCAAAATTCTAGCCTCAGTAGTTACGGAGATAAGGGGATAAATGGTCGATTTTCGCCTTCAATTTTCGTTCTTTCTTGAATAATTTTAAAACTATCCATTGTTGAACTATAACAAGAATATATTTAAAATCCTTACAACAAGCTCTTTCATTTGATATGCCACATGCCGGTTTGCAACACAGTTTTTTTAAATATGGATTTCCTTAAAAAACTTTATTTCAAAATTCTAGCGTTTTCTTTATACTTTCGTCTTTGGGTTACAAAAAGCACACGAGTACCATATTTCTACTCATTTGATCCAGCAGTTTTGTAGTAAATTGGCTGCAAAAGGCGGACAGACAGACGTGTGATCCTATAAGGGTTCCGTTTTTCGTTTTTTCGGAACCCTAAAATATAAAAGGTTCCAAGTACTCGTGCGTTGAATGTTTGAAAAAAAAAACGAAGCTGCGACTAGCGATGAGGTTCAAAGAATGAAAGGATTGAATGGAAACTTCTGCGTCGACGAATTTTGGAAAAAGTTCGTGTCGGTAAAAGTTTGAAGCGGATAAAATTGTTCGCTTGTAAAATAAAATGGTCCATTTATTTACAGAGTACCTATAACAATTTTCTCTCTTATTTTATGTAGAACTAACTGAAAGGCTTGGAAATATTGGCAATTGTTAAAATATATGTACACCTACGTAAATTTTACTGACAGTAACTCATAACCCCTTCGATTTTTTATCACTGAGTTGTCTGAAATATGTAAACAGTCATAATAAGGCCGCCTTTTCTACTAGACCACGGGAACTATGTAGGAGTAATAACAAAGCTGCCTTAAAACAACGAATAGTAGAATATCACTTCATGTTTACATAAATAATGTACATTCATGAGTTAAAGTTAATAATGAAACGACCAACTAACTACCATTCTAATAATGAGATTGTTGAGAAACAGTTACTAAACCATTAAACTTGAGAAAACTAGTTCAAAACGGTAATTTGAAAAGTTTGTGACGGAAACATACGAACGCGGGAACAATTTAGGGATATATTGAGATTACAAGCAAGTGTGCAATGGCTGGGAAAAAGACTGATGTCATTTATACTAAGGAGTATAAAAGGATAAGGAGACTGACTTCGGACTTGGCAACTAGGCAGTTTTCTGTACGTTAATTTTTATCATTATTTCATTTCCCAACCGGATTCGTGCCTCCTCTCATAGCCAATTAACTTGGCCATGTTGGGCTTGAGATGCCTGAAACTTTACACAGCTCTGAAAAAATTAAAGAGAACACTTAGATGCAGAGGTTCCCTTTAGTTTTCCTTTTTATCGATTTATTGCCCTCGAAACCTCCTGCATACTAAATTTCATGAAAATCGTTGGAGCCGTTTCCGAGATTCAGAAAATATATATACAAGAATTGCTCATTTAAAGGTATTAGATTAACTGAAAAAAATAATGATAAATGCTGAACGACGGAGCGCTTACTAATACCCACTCTTTCAATTTGGCTGTTTCCTTTATTTAAAAAATATTTTTAACTTGTAAAAAGTTTTAAGATTAATTATGTTACTGTGCTAATAATTTTAATTTTATTTTCAGTCAGAATATGGCCTTACGGAGGAACAAGTAGCAGGTATGTTTTCTGTCTTTTCACAACTGTAGATACCTATAATATAATAGTTATAATATCCTAGTTTTTAGTTACTACAGTTTTATTAAAATGAAACCAAGATTTTGTTGTGTTATATATACTTTTATACTAATATTATAAAGAGGAAAGATTTGATTGTTTGTTTGCATTGAATAGGCTCCGAAACTACCGAATCGATTTAAAAAATTCTTTCACTGTTGGGAAGCTACACTATCTCCGGGTGACATAGGCTATATTATTATGTATATATTTTACTATTTTTCCCGAAGCGAAGCGAGGGCGATTTCCTAGTATTTTATAAAAGTAGATTTTGAGGAGCATACTATTATATGTACATGTAAATAAAACACGCCCCACGTCACTTAATTGGGCAAAGGATTGCGATTCTTGCCTCATAATTATAATGAAAATAGTTTAATAGCAAACAGTTACATTATCAACAGGCTCATTAAATTAAAAAATGTTATCCAAAACACCATATCGGTGGGTAAGGTTTACGACTTTACTAATTTGGAGTTTTAAGACATGACTAAGATCGTTGTATGATAATGATTATGAAGTCGTTATACAAAAATAAATATAATTATATCTGTTTAAACTTCTTCCATTCATTTTATTCCAAGAAAATATGATATGACTGATTGACAAGTGAAACCCAGAATTACGAATTTTCACATCAACGAACCACACCGCTTCTTCTCCATAGCAAAAACAATAGGCAAAACCTAGTAAGATTTAAGAATATGGTTGCATAGGATACTCCTCCTTAGGTATAATAAGATTGCAAAAGAAATAAAAATTTGTAAAGTTGTAAAGTCAGGAAAATGATATTATTACGATCATACTTTATTCCGCAATAAATAATACGGTTGTAAAGGATTCTGTTCCTTATAAAATCAAATGTTAATTTATCAATATTCAAGTATATTTTTATATAAAGTGTTTTTCCCTTTTCCCTTAAAAAGTATGTATATTAATATGTGTAAATGTATGTAAGCAGTGATTGCTTAGCGGTTAGAACGTTGGTCTCCCGAACGCAGGGGCCTGAGTTCAATTCCTGGCACGTACCTCTAATTTTCAAATATTATGTGCGTATTACAATTTAATTATTACTTGCTTCGGTGAACGAAAACATCGTGAGGAAACCTGCACACCGGAGAGTACTCCATAATGTTCTCAAAGGTGTGTGAAGTCTACCAATCTGCACTTGGCCAGTGTGGTAGACTATGGCCTGTTCCCCTCACATTGTGAGAGGAGACCCCGAGCCCAGCAGTGGGACAATTATGGGTTGTTGCTTTGGTTTTTTTTTAAATGTATGTTTGTTTTACAGAATTCAAGGAAGCGTTTATGCTGTTTGACAAAGATGAAGACGGTACGATCACCATGGCAGAGCTGGGGGTGGTCATGCGTTCTCTTGGTCAAAGACCTTCAGGTAATGAGATTGCACCTACTTATCCTGTTCAGAATATAGGCGTGGATGGAACTAAGGAAACTCATTTTCTGAATTAGTTGATATACCATAAATAAATACAACTGAATTGTGAACCTCCATATTTTTACCGACTTGAAAAAAAGGAGGAGGTTCTCAATTCGACTGTATTTTTTTCATGTTTGTTACCTCAGAACTTTCGACTGGGTGAACCGATTTTGATGATTCTTTTTTAATCGAAAGCTGGTGCTTGTCATGTGGTCTCACTTAAATTTGAGCGAGATCTGACAATGGCATCCATGTCAAAAGCACATAAGTCTTTTTGCATTAAGTATGTGTGGGATAAATGGACGAATAACTCAATATCACGCCAACCGATTTCGATCATTCTTTTTTATTGGATGTACCTAATTTAAAGTCGGTTCTTTTTTTGTTAAAATTTTAGATTATAATCGGTTAAAAACAAACGGCAATGATAAAAAAAATTGATGACAACCAACAAAAAAAAAATATTTGATTGACCATTGAATTTTTGGGTGACTTGAATATTTGGGTGGTGGTGGGTGGAATTGAATTGAATATTTGGGTGCCTTTTACTAAATTCAAATTCAATCAATGATAATCGATAATTTAATTGGAATTCAATCAGGGATGGATGTTCAATACGGTTCCCAACTGCCAAGCACTTTTACCCCAGTGGTCTCACTAACAATTCATGAAACACATCCATCGAGCCGAAAATTGAAACGTTTCCCAAAGTATTCGTTTATTCATTCGTTCATACCTTCAAACCTACCCTCATACATTATTAAACACATCCATTAGGGATATAAACAAGCCAATTCCATTAAATCAAATCGAATTGAATTTGATTAGATTATTCAAATGGACTTTTTATGAGCTTATGAACTTTATACTATTGATACTTTTTTGAGAATAACTGGTATCAAACTCTCTAGTTACTTCTTTTACATTACATTTACTTCCTATGCGTATTGTCTTATAATTAGTGCGTGATCAAAACACAAACATACAAACGGTTTCAAAAACGTTCATAATTATTTAAGTGTAATATGCATTAGTAGAATTTTTATCTCTAATAATGTATATTATGTATATTATGTTTGTACGGATGTTCTTTATAGAGTTTGACACCATCCAACCGAAATACTCCAAAATGGTTTCATTTAAAAGGCAATAATGAGACGATGGTTTGAGGCCACTAAAATAATGCATTAAGCACATTTTCGATTTTCGACATTTTCCATACCAAAGGTTTTTTCATAGTATCACACGCCGGGTATCCACTAGTTTCAAATAAACGCCTGAACACCGCAGCTCTTAAAATGGCTATTGTTCATAAGTCTTATGATATTAAAGGTGTTACCTACGATTTTATTTACGGGCGCTTTTTACTTGTGGAGATATAATGGCCCTCGGTTAAAGTCGGTCCGGGTTACATAAAGTAACTTTAGAATAAAAGGTAAAGTGAGATTTAATCTTAAAAATAAGTGCGTTGAAAGGTCTTAGAGGAAATTGCAGCCAGTTATTTCTTTCATTTTCTTTTCTTTCTTGGCCGGCAACGCATCAGTGATGCCTTTGGTGTGGATGATGTTCATGGCCGACGATAGCCACTTACCATCAGGTGCATCGTCAGTTCGTTTGCCGGCTATTTCCATAAAAAAACTAAATTACATGTAACGCACGAATGATAATTATGAAAAGTTCCATTCAGAAATCATACGAAGTTTCCTTCATTCCTAAAGGCAGTGTAAGTTAATCAGTGAAGTTAATAAATATTGAAACCCGCTGAAAAGGTCTGTCTGGGAAAATAAATAAGTACAGAACGACCTTTAAAAGATAGGTGTACCGTGTAAGGTACCATAAAAATTATTGGAGAAGTTTTGAATCCACCGCGACTAAAGTTTGCAAAGTTTCATCCACATGTTAAGATAACTAAGAGAAGATTTCTCCTATTTTTTGTCAGAATAAAGAATTAGGTACAAAATTAAGTTAGTTCTCTTCAAGTTTCCTCTGTGAAATCTTTAAACATTAGGTAACAATAAGTATAATTCTGAAAAATCTATCTCCTTTACAACGAACGAGATATTTTATTTCAAATCTATCCCGTTTAATAATATAGCTTTCAACGCAGAATCTTATCGCTTATACTTTGTACCAAAATGACATCTGTAGAATTGTAGAAAATCGAATGTGACAAATGGATAGACAGACAAACGGGTTTTTTATATCACGCACGAAACCCTACAAATTATTACGAGATACGTTCTTTCATAAGTATATAATTATAACAAAATTTTAAACTATCTTTAAATAACAAAAACGAATGATTTCCATACAATAAGTTACATAGAAAGTGTATGTGCATTACAGAGACCGAACTCCGAGACATGGTGAAGGAGGTAGACCAAGATGGCAACGGCACCATCGAGTTCAACGAGTTTCTCCAAATGATGTCCAAAAAGATGCGCGGGGCTGATGGAGAAGACGAGCTTAGAGAGGCATTCAGGTGAGACCTGTATAACTTACAGTAAATCGGTAAGCGGTAGCGGCCCTACATTTGTAAATACGCAACCCTATTTTTGTTACCACGACATCTATAAATAACACCTGTGAACATTGTCATTGATTCATCTTCCTCACGTCTTTGTATTATTAATCTTGTTTGAAGTCCTGTTTATTTCTACATCATCAACACGCATTCTACATTAGTGACCCACGACGAGGAGTAAGTAAGCATGACGTCAACTGCAAAGGATAGTTTTGAGGATTGCACGGTCGGAACATCTTTCTTCAATCGTGTTGCTGTCCGAATCCCAGCATTTTGGCCGGAAGAACCTGATGTGTGGTTCACACAGGTGGAGACGCAGTTCGACTTCGCAGGTATATCCGTCGATTCAACCAAATTTAATATGGTAATTGCCAACTTAGACCATAAAAACGCTAGGGAGGTGAAAGTCATCATCATTAACCTTCTCAGTACAGGTAGGTAGGAAAGGTTGAAAGAGGAATTGATAAAGAGAATTTCAACGTCAAGAGACCAACGCTTGCGTTACCTCCTGACGCACAAAGAATTAGGTGATCGTAAGCTCAGTTAATTTTACGTCACTTATGAACGTTAGCATCCGACAGAGTATCCGACGAATTTCTTCTAAGCCTGTGGTCAAGTAGATTGCCTGGGTATGGATTGAATGTCTCATCACGGTCTCGTAGTTGATTATAAGCATAAATGACTTTTAGATAATATTACTCAATTATCTGTAATAGGTTCCATTATCAACTGTCAGACACTTGGTCTCAAAGCAATTCAGACACCAGTGAATATCATAATTTACTTGCTGAATTTCCAGACATCACCAAACCTCCTGGCATTTTCCGGAACATCAAACACTCTACAGTCCATTACATTCACACAACTTCAGGCCCTCCTGTCTTGTGCCCACCTCGCAGACCTGACCATCTCAAGATTGTTAAGCAGCAGTTCGAGGACATGCTTAGAGACAAAATAGCTCATTGGTTGGACTCACCTTGGGTATCTGCTTGCACTTAGTACCCAAGAAAGCTGACGGATGGAGACCGTGCGGAGATTATCGCGCACTCAATGCATGCACAATTCCTGACCGATATCCAGTTAAGCATATTAAGGATTTTGCCCACTGCATAACAGGTAGCACTGTATTTTCTACAATAAATCTTGTTAAAGCATACAAGCAAATGCCAGTATATAAAGATGCTGCAATAACTCCGTTTGGCATGTTCGAGTTCTCTGCCGTTTGGTCTACGCATTGCCACGCAAACTTTTCAAACGTTTTTAGATGAGGTTTTAAAAGGTTTAGAATTTGTTTACTCGTACATAGATAGATGATATTCTTGTTTTCTCCAAGGATAACGAGGAGCACAAGAATCATCTCCGACTGGTTTTTGAAAGACTCACTGTGAGTGAGTGACAAAATTAAGAAAATTTGACTAGTTATAATTTCTAAACTACTGGTTCTAATTGAATAAATTTTTAAACATGTCGTGTTTATACAATGCCTGTTTGGTTACTGAAAATTCAGGCTTCTAGTTTTATCCACAACAAAGTTATAGGGGGGTTGAAAATGGCCTTGACTGCTTCTAGAAAAGGATGGTACCTTTTTTGCCGCTTTTTTGCTCGACTTGGCGGGGGCTCTTCCGTGCTCCCAGATAAGTTTCAATGTTTGTACAGTGCATAATATAATAGATGATTTCTCACAATTTACGAGAGTGTTACACATTTTCGTTACATGGTCGAAGGCAGACATTTTATCATTTTCACCGATCATAAACTTCTCACCTTCGCATTTCAGCAAAACGATCGTCAGTATTCTCCACGTCAATTCAATCACTTTAATTTCATTGCTCAGTTCACTACTGATATCAGGTATATTTCCAACAAGGTTAACGTTACGGCAGACGCCTTATCCCGTATCGAGTCTATTTCAACTCCAGTTGATTTTAAAACTTTAGCTCAATTTCAAATAGATGATAGCGAACTTCAACAGTTGATCCGCGAATGCGTTACCTTTTTAAAACTAGAACAGTTATCAATACCAGGGATTAAGGTTGTTATATGGTGTGACACGTCCTTATTGAGACCTCGTCCTTTGCTTGCAAAAGAGTTGCGTTGACAAGTCTTCGTCTCTCTGCATGGTGTGAGTTCCGCTGGCGTCAAAGCTTCTGTCAAGCTCGTGACCGATCGATTTGTTTGGCCTTCCATTCAGAATGATTGCCGTAATTGGGCCCGTTCTTGCGAGTCTTGCCAACGCTCTAAAATACATGTTAGGCATGTTCGTCTCCTATAGGACAGTTTAATCTAACAAATGCAAGATTTAGCAACGTGCACATCGATTTGGTAGGCCCCTTACTTAGCTTCTGACTATCGATACCTCCTCACTGCAATTGACAGGTATACCCGATGGCCAGAAGTAGTTCCATTGCAGGACATATCAGTTTATGCTGACGTTAAAGCTTTTTATAACTTTTGGATAGCTCGTTTTGAGTGTCCTCAAACGATTGTGTCAGATTAAGGCCGACTGTTTACATAATTAATTTTTTCATTAATTTTCTCATAATTATGATCATAAGTCTCTCGGACTTATGTGGTGTGAAGCCTTTCGCGCATTTCTATTTTGACCAATGGTTAGCTGGTAGAGAATGCACTAAGCATTAAGCTCGCCATTTGTACCTGTTATTTTATTGTGGTCAATAAAGGTTAAATAAATAAATAAAATACACAACAGAGTATCATTCTGCTGCTAATGGCATGATCAAACGACTGCAACGTGCGTCAATGGCAGCTATCATGAGACATTGTGATATTAACTGGGCTAAAATTCTACCACCTATACTCTTTAGCTTAAAGACAACATGGAAGCCAGAACTTAAGTGTTCTCCCGCAGAAATTATCTACGGAGAAACTCTGAGAGTACCTGGTGAGTTTCTTATCCTCTCAGCTAAAGGCCATCCTACCTAACGATTTTGTCACAAAACTTAGAGAACACATTGCTTCTATCAAGTTCGCAAAAGTAACGCATTATGGGCACAAACCTGCGTGCATCAAGACTTGCTAAGTACTTCATATGTGTTCTTGAGAAATAATATGGTTTAGGATGCTTTACAGCCTCCTTACTCAGAACCATATGAATTGTTAGCTAGAGGTGACAAAATTTTCACTACAAAATTAACCAGGGGTTCGGTTTTGGTCAGTGTAGACAGGATCAAGCCTGCACACATCTTGCCACATGACACAGACGTCACACATGTCAATCCCAACAGTCATCACTCATACATCACTCCAGCAACTCCAACACCTACACAGCACTGCACAACTCGTTCTGGTCGTCCGATTCGGAAGCCAGTTCGGTTTGCAGACGGAGTATAACTCTCCCAGGGTGGGTCATGTAGCGACCCTACATTTGTATATTATTGTCCATAGGCAGCCCTATTTTTGTTACTATGGCATTTATAAATAACACCATTGCCATTGATTCATCTTTCTCACGTCTTTGTAGATATTATAATATAACGTTATTAAATTCTTTAATCTTGTTTGGAGTTCTGTTATTTTTACATCATCAACACGCACTCTACATGACCATTAAAATAATGCATTAAGCACATCAATTTTTTTAACGTAGTAGCAGACGTTTATTAATAAGTAGGTAAGGCTTAGTCTTAAAGGGCTCCAGCCATTTTTTAACCCTAGAAGGCCTTTCATACTCTTGGTGCACTTAGTTTCCTTTTTTTTATCACCAACAACGGTGACAACGGTGATGCCTTTGGTGTTACCGGTGACTTATGCCCACGTATTATGGTGATCATTATTTAACACCAGGGAGCATTTATTTTTTTAACCGGTATTGAAACATACAACTACATATTTCTTAAATAACCATCAAAGTTGTTATATAATTGCTTTATCTTGATGTTCTTTTGAACCGTTGTCTCTTATCGTTTATATTTGTAATCCTCCAAAACTTGTATTAGTATTCTACCCGAGCAACAGCTGCTATCTTCGTTATTGCAGCGAGTTCTCGGTGAAACGATTGTTAGGTTTAACTTAACGCTAAACTGAGATTCTATAGACAATTTTGAAAACATCTTATAATTAACAATTTTAATAAAATTTCGCTTGAAATATCTTAATAAATACAGGGTTATTTGTAACTAGACGCACCTATTTCTGTCAGAATGTGATAAAGGAGCTAAAATCCAAAAATTTTGACCCCGTAAATGTATGGACCAGAACAAAATTCGTTAATTGATTTTTCAGTAGCACTTAAGAAGTGTCTGCCACTTGCAGTCAGTATTGCACCAGAGCGGTGCGTGAGAATAAAATCGATAGGATTACCCTTATTCTTAGCCTCGCGTCATGAAGTAATCTCTAGTGGAATCCAGCACAGCACCAGCATATGAATTCTTAAATTTCAAAAAAATCTATACTCAATAACAATAACGATAACTTATTTAAATAAGACCTAACCGTTTTCAGGCTATTTGATAAGAATAACGACGGATTGATGATTAATTAGTTTATTATTAACGTAACTTGTTCTAATAACAGTTTCCAGGGTATTTGATAAGAACAAAGACGGTCTGATACCATCTAATAACAATAACGACAACGTGTTTAAACAAAATGTAAATGTTTCAAATAAGTGTTTCCCGGAGTTTGAAGTATTTGATAAGATCAAAGACGGGTTTATACCAGTCGTTAACAATAACATGTTTAAATTAAACGTAACCGTTCCAATAACTGTTTCCAGGGTATTTGATAAGAACAACGACGGGCTGATATCATCTGTGGAGTTGCGACACGTGATGACAAACCTGGGGGAGCGGCTCAGCGAGGAGGAGGTCGATGACATGATTCGTGAGGCTGACCTCAATGGCGATGGCATGGTCAATTACGACGGTCTGTTACTTTACCATTTAAATAATTAAATAAGAAACAAAACGTTAATGAATGGCCAGATGTGGCTCAGCTTAAGCTGATGTAGGATTGTGGTCCTATGCAGCGATCTTTTTTAGCCAGTTCCTATCCCTGTGTTGTTGGAAGGAAGTAAAATTGAGTAGTCCCCGGCTACGTTCTTACACTTTTAACAAAAAAGTATCCTCCATAAAAAATAAAATAAAAACAAATTAAAAAACGACTAATCAGTAAATTGCATTATCTAAAACAATATTATAGTACAGTTCAAGCTATCGTCTCAAAATCCTCAATTATAATATACCGTCTTTCTTCTTCCAAACATATAGCAGACGACGCACGGCTCTATCAGATGTTAGCAACCGCTGATGCTTCACTTTGTCGATCACTTATGATTGACGCAAGCTGCCAGGAAATGAAAGCTGTAATATAATATAATATTTATTTACCTACATCAAATATTCTCTTTCACAGAGTTCGTGACAATATTGACGTCGAAAAACTAGTATGCAGAGACACCGCCGAAGAGAGATCCAACTCCGCCAGAGCAGTGTCCACACGCGGACATATTTAAATACGGCGGTAAAGAAACTCTCATATAAGTTGCACGGAACTATTATAGCAGTGCAACGACGTGTTATCGGCAACGCGTAACCCTTATTGGTAACCGGTATCTATAGCGCGCTTCGTGACAGTGTATACGGACCTTTGCCGAGTGAAATATTTGATGTTTTTATTAGTGTGCAAAGGTCTTTGTAATTTCGATGCACTGGGTAGGCTGTGTTTCTATGCAGATGTGAATACTAATGTCTTTCTGGCACTATTATTTCATAATATTAATATTAAATATTTCTAGTCACCGATTGTATGCTACCTACCTAAAGTGACATTATGCGAGATTTAATAGAATCACATTTTTGATTATCTATTTATTTAATAACCATACTAATTCTGGTATTACCTAAGTAGTTGAGAGTTGAATGCAGTGAAAACAAAAACACAGCGCCAAAAGAAACGAATTAACTTGAATTAAGTAGAAATAATATTAGCCCGCCCAGTGTATTTAAATTATAAATATCAGTGTGTAAATCTTGATTTTTTTATTTAATTTGCAGGATGTTAAAGTCCCGGCTAGGGAAACGGAGTCATTTCGTCTTTTATTTACTTTGCTTTAAAATCTTAACAACTATTTAAACAAGGAATAACATTTTAATTTAAATTGGGAAAAATAATCACTGAAACACTATAAATATTTTTTAATCATTAATATTTAAAACAAATAAATTTCAAATGGCTCGATTTAGCTGTCCAAGAGCTGGAGAAAAAACGTGAGACAATCCACACCTTTCGATATTTTAATGGTTAAGTAAATCCTACATTTACTTTATCCTGTTTTTTAACCGACTTGTTTTTGAGTTATGATTATGTTGAAGTTGTTTATTTTTTTAGAAGAATTATTTTCTGTTTGCATGAACTGTAAATACTGCGACTGTGCATTTAAAGAAAATACTTTCTTTATCCAATTGGATAGGAAAGGTATTTTGAGACCGTAATAGAAGATTGTTTATCATGGTAGCATACAACTATTTTTAAGGCGAGAGTGTTTCTTTGAGTCTCGAGTGGAGCGGTTCTTATGCAAAATCCTGAGTGCAGTTATTTGCTGTCTTGCGAAACAATCTACTATTAGGCATAAGGTAATAACACCCACAATAAGATGTATGATTATAATGTTTTCCAATATCAGAACTAGAATCGGAAGGTGTAGATTGGATTTATAGAAGACGGATGTAAAATTTGTTGTGGTGCGTTCTTGTTCAAAAATGTTCTTATTACAAAAAAGAAACAATAAAAATTTAAAAATAAGGAGCTGACCTTATACACCTTACAGTAGCACTACATTGTTCCCTATTTTGGCAACAGATGGCAACAGATTTACAGTATCACTAACACGTTCTATAATAATGCTATAACTCAAAATTTGTAATGAATTATTATATAATTTTAAATTTACGAAACCACTTTCGCGGTTAAATTCAGATGATATGTGTTTGGGATGTTAATCCCATGGAATTTCAGCTTACATTCGAGTTCTAAGATGTCGAGTGTTTAAGATGTCTGACGTTTTAATACCTATACATATTTGAAGTTTAAGTTTATACACGTACAATACATTGGGCGACGATGATAATTATGGGGATATTTTGATCAAAAATAAATAGTTTTAACTAGTAGACGTACTCTGGTGATAAAGAAAACGTCATTTTATTTTAAAATACAATAACAAATGGTTCTGCGTTGTATAAAATTATTATTAATCTTAAAATCCCTTAACGTTCGAATCCATGCTTGTAGGTAATGAAACTGTAATATCTGTATGTTTATCCATCAAACCTTTAATAAGCTTATCGTATTGATAAAAATTTTGATGTCGGAGGAGAAGTCGTTTAACATAGTATCATAACGGCAGGGTTGTCAAATGATACAAAATATTTATAAATAATAAAATAATAATAGTGCGGGTGTTCTGTATAAAATAATATTATAATAAGATATAAATAGGCAATGACAAAACAGTTCAGAACTATTCTCCTCTGTTTGGGAAACGATTTTCTATTTTTTTTTTCAAAATTGGTACTCAAGTGTTTTGTACTTTAATTACATAGAAATACAATTGACGAATGCACGGATTGTCTCTTTTCTTTCGTGAACCGATTTTTTGTTCATCTCTATTGTCACTGTGATTACAAACGACAAATCGGGCCTCTTAGTTACCGATGACTATAATTCAGAAATAGGTAGGTAATATGTGAAATTAATAGCGGCCAGGTTTTGGTTATTCGAAATGTGTCACTATTGTGCTTTTATATCTCTATCACTTGCAACATTGCGAATACAGTTGTGGCATGTGTTTGAGCGGTAAATTTTGTTGTTATTATTACATAATTATTATAAGGCTATCGAACTCCATCCATCCATGAGTTCTATCCAAGTACATGTTCTTCCATAATGGTGGGGGAAATTTGGAAATACAGACATTTGGGTGAATTTTACTGCGGAAAATGTGTGTGAACGTTACTTATTTAAAAAAACACTATTTTATTAGGAGGTTAGTCAATAAATTAAGTATTTTACTTAAAGTTTATTGACTTGCCTCCTACTGTCCGAGTGGGATTAGTTAATCTATAACTAACTTAATACCACAAGGCTTTACATAAGTTTACGAAACTTAGGGAAAACTTAAATGCAAACCTAATATCAAAATAAATCAAGTGTTAAATAATTTAAAAGATTGTTGTCTTTGAAAAGTTGATATCGGATTCAAAACCAGATTCCATCGCGAGAGACCGACTTAAACATAGCATTAGCAAATATAACGTAACATTTTAAATAGATATACCTACCTATCTAATAACCTATATTGGTTGTGTGAACAATATTGGAACATAAAAATAATAGCATCCTGTACGTATACACTTGTGTATAGATTTAGTATAATAACCGTTACAAGTGTTTGTAAATGTTAGAAGTGAAACTTCTTTCCAAAATCTCCAGAAGGAAACCGACATTGAAGTTAATTCCTAAGGGTGGTCAATAGATGGCGCTACTTGTTGTATTAGCGTTTAGAGCCTACGATTGTAGTAGTTGTGTGTTAGGTTAGACGGGTTTCGACTGTTCTAAGGTTAAAGGCCTATTGATATTGTAAAATAAATAATAATAGAACTGCTAGATGGTAGACGCTTCGTTAACAGTTGAATTATGCTATGAGAAAAGAAGTTTCACTTCGTAAAGTTTTTCGTTAGTCTTCCAGTTCGCGAAGGTTGACTGAAAATGAAGAGCCAAACGCAAAGTTCATTAATGTTACGTGGAAACGAAAAAATATTTATAGATAATTAGTGTTTGTGGTAAATCTATATAGATACAACATCGGAAAATAATAAGGGAGGCATTAGATCATTCTCACGTCTATAATTCATAAATAGGTACTCATTTAATTCTAAAATAAACAATTTTTTCTAATAACTTATTTAATTTAATCACAAAAATTTCATAATCATATTAATATATAATACATGTACCACATTTAGTGCAACTAAACGTGGTACATTTCAACTTGTAAATACCATAATAATGTTGATATAGAATGTTTATTATTAATAAAAAGAACTAACTTGTACCTAATATTCTCTCTCTTATTATATTTCGGTGAATAACTATTATGTAAATTTTATTTAATCGTGTAAAAGGAAACTGAGGAATTTTACCAATTTATATAGTCACTTGAAAAGGGTACTTTTAATGTTATAAAGTAAACATTTCTACGTGTTTATTATTAAGCTCGTGAAGACTATAAGACATTTTAACGATTAGGCTTTTAACTGTCCTGTTTCTATATTCCTGTAGGACCTGTAGGACATTCTCTAGTATCAAATCGGCGCATATTATAATAATGTTCAAATAAAACTTAAAGAATTGTATGATAATAAATTACTAGCTATTTAAATATTTATTTATGTAATTAATTACTGTAACATTCATTACTGTTTTTAAATTATTTTTTGTGATATATAAAACTTTAATCAATTAATTTTTTTAAACAACATAAAATTAAGTGGCATATAAAAAGAATTATTAACCCAGTTTTAAGTTTTCATCGAAGATAAACTAATTAATTAAAATTGGTAAGGTTTATAAAGACATTTATTTTAATAAGACCAACTCTAGTTTTTAAACTACTTGTATGAAACTATGAGTTTTGCAAGGATAATTAACATTTTAAAGCTAGGGAATGTGCTGCCAGGTCAATAGTTTTGTTCGTATCTTAAGGCATTTGTGCGAAAGAACTCATTTGAATGTGTGAATGTGAATTCTTCGTCATTTAAAATAGCCTTCTGTTTTATGTGCCTATATGTATTCTTTAGTTCCTTACTTGGTTGTTTTAATCATAATTTATTTATGTTTTTATCATATTATTATTGTGCTTAAATGTAATTAAGTTTACATAAATAATAAGTACACATATAAATGTTATTGTTATTAACAATGTTACTATTAACATTGTTTATTTGTTTTAATAGAACTAAGTCAATGACATTTGAACTAAGTGTTTAATTTTAAAATATGTTCATTTGTTGTCGTAAATAAAATGTAGATTGTTATTTACTCATATTTTTAAATGGTTTCGTTCCAGTAATTATTTAAGTAAGAACTAAATCTGTTATAATATAGTATAATTAAAATATTTACGTTTTAAAAATAAAAGTTTTGACAATAAGCAAATAAAAAGTTTTAAATAAAATTTAAAGTTTCAGTCAATTTTAATATTAATTGAGATATGTCTATTTTCTCTAGTTCTTCTACAATGGAACTGCACATATCACCAGCAATAAATATATTATATTCCACGCAGATTGTATTTACACCCTGACCGGTGATTCTTTAATCTCACTGATGAACTCACAAGCTATTTCGGGAACGTACATAATTATGTAAAAAAACGTCATGTTAAACTGGTAAAGAGTAGCCTGCTTCTGGTTCGATTACCGGCAGGAACAAGTATGAGGCAAATAATAATAATTATTGTTCCTTTTATTTATTCCTGTGTCCATACTCCATTACACGGACGTCGGACGCGGTGCACAGAGAATTTTTGTAGTTAACTTTACTAATATGTTTATGTTTAAACTATTTATTCATTGTTAAGTTGAACAGTAATAATGTATAAGGTATTATGAATTTGATCTGAGATTAAGGAATCACCGCGCTGTTATGAAGTTTAAAATTTCGTGAAGAGAATTAAAAGAATATATATAAAAGCTTCTGTTTCATAATATACAAACTAAAGGGTAACTTAATGGTTACTTGAATGGATCCTTAGTACAGAATTTGTATTGTAATTCTGTCTGTAGGAGCGATTTAGATAACCGTTAACTGACTCTGAGTGCGGCCGTAAGTGCTTTTAAATTTTTTAATTAAATTCTGAGACTTCATGAAATTTATTTAGTTGAAATTATTGTGTCTCCTTCATAAAATATTTTACTTATGTTACTAACTACTACATAGCACTATACAGCATGAAATGACATAAAATAACTATAATTCATTTATTAAATAATACTTTTTATTTATTACTAAAAGAGGGATTCCTAAATAAACTAGTCATAATAATATTGTAATTATTATGGATTAAATTAAGTACAATTTATTTTGTTATTTCTACAAGATATTATAATTATGTCCATTTTAAATGAATGATTGTTATTTACATGATATTAATTTTACATAAGTTAATTATTTTTTTAATCTATAAAATAATTGTTAATAGTTTTATTTTATTGTGGTTTCATATATAAAATTTTTATTATACGGCTGGTTTAATGTATAACAACAGTCGAATATAATTGTGTGTATGAAAATGATTGCATGTAAACGCAATTTAGATATTTGATGTAACTAGATAATATATACAAGGCTTCGTATGAGAAAACACGTTTTAATAAAAATTCATATGTCAATGTGTGATTTTTAACTTGTTCCTACCTAACAAATAAAATATATTTATGCATATGCAAAGCAAAGCAACAACCCATAATTGTCCCACTGCTGGGCTCGGGGTCTCCTCTCACAATGTGAGGGGTACAGGCCATAGTCTACCACGCTGGCTTTATGCATATACCCACCTGTAATTGGGTACGTTTCACGCTGCAGAAGTCATGACTCATGGTAATATATTCAACAGACAATACAATTTTACATCAACTATCAATAAACTGAAATAGCCAGAGAACAATAGAATCATTCCATTACTTACTCCAATAATACATGTAAGGGAATAAATATTCTTTATGATTTATTAATTTTTCTTTAGCCTTTGTATGTATGTATGTATGGAAAATGACAGGTATAGTGATCTAGGTAGGTACTTTTTTTCTCTCAATGATTAAAATCGTAAAAATTTTCCGTCTTCTTTTTCATCATTGCACCATCCCGAATATTGAAGTTCAATCCAAACTGATTGGACTCATGAAAAAACTTTACGGCCCGATTTTCACGAACTTTTTTGCCACGTACGTGCTAACTGTGGAATGGCCTTCCTTCTGAAGTATTTCCGGAGCGATATGACATGGGGTTCTTCAAAAAAGGTGTAAAAAGAATTCTCCTTCAGGGCCGGCGATGCATTGGTGATTCCTCTGGTATTGCTCATGTCCATAGGCGACGGTAACCACTTACAATCAGGTGGCCCGTATGCTTTTTCGTCTGCCCTTCAATCAAGATTGTCAAATTAGTAAATCGTCATCATTTTCCGTGGTCACTTACCATTGAATACATTGTGAACCCCGTTAACTACAGCAATTTTGAAAGAAACACATCTTCATTAATGCTATATCTAGGACTTAGGAGGATGTCAACATCAGAATTTGTACAATTTAAACGGCTTAGCAAAAGGAAAACATTAAGATAAAA
Organism: Thymelicus lineola; assembly: GCA_963932265.1. Classification (NCBI taxonomy): domain Eukaryota; kingdom Metazoa; phylum Arthropoda; class Insecta; order Lepidoptera; family Hesperiidae; genus Thymelicus; species Thymelicus lineola. The sequence continues at coordinate 14,658,259 of OZ010692.1, forward strand.
ACTAAGTACATGATAATGATGAAATGAATTAAACTTGACAAGTGCGAGTTAAACTCGCTTGGAGAGGGTTCCGTATGTTGATTATGTATTTACCGCTATTTTCTTATTTTATTTATTTTTGCCGTTTTTTTAAGACGATAGGCTTCTTAAAGGTGTTCCTGTAATATTTAAGTAAATAAATATTCTCTGTATTTTTTCCAAATTCTAGCGTCAGTTTCAGAGATTTCAGAGTTTCATTTTAAAACTCTTCATTGTAGAACTATAACCAAAATATATTTGAGATCCTTACAACAAGACTTTTCATTTGACATACCACTCGATACGGTTTGCAAAATAGTTATTGTTTAATTGAGATTATGTATTTTTTTTCAAAATCAATTGTTTACTTTATACCTTCGTCTTTGGATCACAAAAAAGTAGGTACATGAGTACCAAAGGACCCCGCACTAATTGTATGGAAATTGTGTTTCAGCGGATTGGTCTGAATTTTTGGTATGTTGTAGCCCTAACCGTACTGATCAGAAGTCCCAATGGGCACGACCCCCCCAAACGCGTATTTTTTTCTCCAGGGAGCACGGTCGCTCAGACGCACGAGTGATCCTAAAGGGTTCCGTTTTTTGTTTTTTCTTACGGAACCCTAAAAATAATACCTGGTAACAAGACACACGTGGTACTGTAGAGATTTTGTGAGTATTCAGTGTGCAAAGTAAATATTAACAAGAAAATTAAGGTTAAAGAAAAAAATAAACTAACATTTCGTACATACGTGGTATCACTTACTTGCCACATTATAATTCTGTCACTCTTCCTGTCTATAGATTTTTTATTATTTTGGTCGAGGGACTCTATTCATCCTAAACTCTATACCAACCACTGATATAATTGTTCATCATGGACATTTTCCATGTATTAAAGCCCTAGATTCTGGGTCCCACACTTGTAGGTAACTTATCAATGAAGAGGATTTTACCTACATCTACCACTCAGTTTGCTATTTATGAGTATCAGATAATCAGTTAATTACATTTATTATATTTTTTTTACTTAAACATCAAAATATTTTAATATTAACCACTTCTAGAACTTCCACTAAATCAATTTATCTTTACTTAATGGAAAAAATGTATGCAGTTCCATAATTAATAAGATTTTACTATTATCCGTACGGACTGAAAGACAGACAGACACTTTGGTTTTCATTATAAACTGTTGTCAAACAATCCAATGTCGTGTTCAAATAATGATAGCCTCGTGCTCTAGTGTTACCGCCGACCGGCTTTTATAAGACAGGTGAAGTATTATCAGATTTTATAACTAAACAAACTAACGTCAGTACCGGATTTAGCAAGCGCGGGGCTCGTAGGAAATTCTTTCAAAGAGCCCTTGATCTAATTTAGGTTCTTAAGTATAAAGTAGTAAAAAAACAATTCAATATTTAATACGTTTATTTCCCATCTATAGGTTACATCTTAATAAGTTTCACTGAAAAAATTACGCTCAGGCAGAGGTGAGTGGAATTAAATATGCGGGGCCCCACGCGGGGCCCGTAGCAATTGTGCTACTCTTGCTACGTGGTTAATACGGCACTGACTAACGTAGCTAAACTTTAAGGGGCTATAATAAAAACGAATGTCTAGACTAGACTATAGAAACCTAAAGTTATACACAAAAATTTAAGTTCACTAAAAAACTTTATATAAGTTTATGAAACTCATGCTACAGTCATTGCTTCGTAGTTATAAAAGGTGTTGAACTTGTTTATAAATATATTAAAATTAAAAAGATAAATATAACAATTTGAATTAATAAATAGTCGGCCGTGTAGGAAGCAACGGCAAGCACCAGCTTTCAATTAAAAAAAGAATCATCGAAATCGGTTGGCGCGATATTGAGTTATTCGTCCATTTATCGCGCACATACTTAATGCAAATTAAGACTTATGTATATGATTTTGACTCATCCAAATCGGAAAAAAAGAATCATCCAAATCGGTTCACCCAGTCCAAAGTTCTGAGGTAACAAACATAAAATAAAACACAGTTTAATTGAGAACCTCCTCCTTTTTTTGAAGTCGGTTAAAAAGTACTGCTTTTGATTAACAGTCTTGGCAGTACTTTTTTTAAGTAAAGTAATAAAAAAGTACTGCCAAGACTGTTAACCATAATATGAGACTTGTTCAAAAAATGGAGTATAGAAACGGTCACATCATCAATCAATCACAGTAGCCTGTAGCAACAAACGCCCTTAGATTCTAATGAAAAAATGCATTCACGTATCGGTCATTGCCATCTATACCGATAAGAAGGTCGCACGAACTATCAAGATTATTATTTAATTGTTAGACTATCTACCTACATAAGATGTGTGAATCAATAACAGAACTGTACCAAGATCAAGGGACTTTTCCAAGTCCATTTAGGGCAGGGTCTTGTTGCTTAATAAACGTACCAGCAATTTTATTTTACTTATTGTATTTTATTATTAATTTGCCTGGTGATCGAGTGCAATGATGAAATTTATAAGACGAAGGGTTAGGCATACCACAGAATAGATAACAGTAGGTACTACATGCTAATACCTACTGATTAGAGTCTACAGGTAAGTCCACCAATTCGCACTGGAGCAGCGTGGTGGAGTATGCTCTAGGCCTCCTCGAGAGGAAATACCCGTGCTTAGTAGTGCGCCATTAATGGGTCGATGGGTTACAGGTAAGTATGTAGTAATTTAATTTTGAACACATACAAACAACCATCCAAGACAAAATTCAGTGTTGTCAATTTTTTTTTTCACTAAGTATTTATGCAGAAAATAATGAATGTATGTAAGTAGAAATAACGTAGGTACGAAACATTTCGAATTTATTACTACTAAAGACATTTTTATAGCAATCCAGGCGGACCCCAAGGAGAAATAATAATATTGAATCATAAAATCCATATTACCAATTTAATCCTCCGAGGTGCCCTACCACCAGCAGGCCAGTCGCCTCTTACGACACCAATGCGGCGTGGGATTGGGGTTAGTATTCTAAGGCACCTCAATACGGCGTTTATAACGTACATTGCATTCCTTCTTACCTTATGATTGACGTCATTAATATTTGAATATTTTTTACCCGACTGCTAAGGAAAAACACAACCCGTGTTTTTCGGGCCTATCTTGACACATACCTACATACAAGATTTCTTTTTACCTCTTAGGTATCTTCCATATGGCTGGATGAAATTTGACAGTTAAGGAATCGTATTCGTCCATAAGTGTTTGAAAGAAATAAAACATTATGGCGGATTTTTGATGGCGATTTGATGGTATGTTATTAAAAAATAACGATATCAAAATAAAGGAAATTAAAAGGATTATAAAAATGTGAGTTATTATGTTTAACTTTAATAATAATAAATTGGTTTAAAAAGTTTTAATGGTAGGTTTTAGTCCTTTTTGCAGTCGGGTTTTTGATTTTTTTATTATTCGATTATTAAACCTACCTACTTACCTTTTACATTCATACCCATAAGTCAAATTTGCAGGTTGATTTGATGTGTGGCGTGGTACTTATGTAACGTTGCTTGTTTTTACGCAAGTGCACTGGAGCAATGACCGCACTGAGGCATGTTTTAATTTGATTTCTTGAATCCTTTGCGCCGTACTCGTAATCAAATGAGTTTCAAAAAATCTAAGTATAGGTATTGGGGGTAAGTAAAAGTTTGTATGAGTTTTAAACATAATACTTACTCATTGAAGTATAATGTCATAGAACGGACATCTCGAACAAAATGTGTGTCCCGCCTGGGAGGTCGAACCTCAAAATTGAGCCCCGGTTCTCCTTTCAAAATCGAACGAATCCATTTGAATATTGAAGCCACGTGGCGCCAATGTATTGGGACATACATGGTGTTCGTGGTGTCGGTTCTATACGCTAGTAATAATACTTCAATGTACTTACTCCATTTTGTTACTCGAGACTTGAGACTTATTTGGAAAACAAACTTAGCACAATTTTGTCTAAATTTATTATTTGTCATAGTACTAATTCAATAAAAAAATACTGCTTCAAAAAAAACACTATCATAGTTATATTAATTTTTTTTGGTCTGGGCGTTAACCATAATTGTACATTATGTACTTGTACAAGAACATTGGGTGATAACCTGGAACAAGGCATATTTTATTTGGGCCTTAGGAGGATATAGGTATAATAAAGATTTAAATAAATAAATAAGGAGGACTCTTTTTACACCTTTTTTGAAGAACCCCATGTCACTAGCACTTAGCTTGGGAATACTTCAGAAAGAAGCTCATTCCACAGTGTGCAGGTACGTGGCAAAAAATATCGTGAGAATCGGACGGTAGAGGTTCTCCACGAATCCAATCTGTGTGGATGAAACTTCAGTCTTCGGCGAGTGGTGTGACGATGGAAAGGTGAAGTAGGCATCAAGTCAAACAATTCCTCGGAGTACTCACCGGTGTAAATTCGGTAGAATAGACAGAGAGAACCAACATCTCTTCTGAAGCTTCTGTACTTGATGTAATAATTATAGATTTATTGTAATTAATCAACTTCTTTTGATTTCTTGCTATGCCTATAATTGAATGTGATTCATGACGTATTTCATTAAATAACGTTCAAGACGTGATAATTAAGTGGAACAATTGTGAGATGTTCATTCGGATTCTCGACGATGCACGCGTTTTCTATTTATCTATACTAATAATAAAGAGGAAAGATTTGATTGTTTGCATTGAATAGGCTCCGAAACTACCGAACCGATTTGAAAAATTCTTACACTGTTGGAAAGCTACACTATCCCCGAGTAACATAGGCTATATTATATTTTCAAAAAAAAATTAGGGATCCTTAATAAAACTCCAATAATGTAACCCAAGGTGTAAAAAATAAAGAAAACCGAAGCAAAGCGAGGGCGGTTACTCGTCTTATTATAGTTATGTTATTTCAAATTAGGGTCTACCTGTGTGCAAAAATTCATGATAATTCGCTTAGTAGTTTTGCGTGAAAGAGTAACCAACATCCTCATCCTCATAAACTACTTAACAGACTTGTGGGATAAAATAGTAGGATAAAACTATATCTAAGAAATCTTGAAGATGGGATAAACATTACATTCCACATATTATTATTTTTTTTATATCTTATAAGTTAATGCTTGACTACAATCCCACCTGATGGATTATTATTAACAATGCATTTTGACCTTAGTTTTTATTGCTACAGACTTGAACAGTTCTTTCTGCCTAGCCGACAGTGCCGGATTTATATTTTTTATGAGTGTAGGCCAATTAATTTTCGCCGCCCCATGTACCTACCTTTCTAAAATAAGTAAGGAAGTCACTGAATTAGTCACTAAGAAAGTGCGTAAAAAAAACAAAAATTAAAAAAATTTGCGACACTTTTTAATAGCAAAATCATCCTTATTATATCATCTTCTAAAATCTGACGCCCCTAGGACGCTGCCGCCCATAGGCCGCGGCCTATACTGCCTATTGACAAATCCAGGACTGCTAGCCGACATGTATATCGACGCTTGAAAGGAAAAATTGACTAAGCGACATTGAGCTAACTTTACAGGAGAGCAGTTTAAAGTTAAAAATTTTTAGAAAAGTTGTTGTATATTCCACAATATAGTTGATAAAATAAGGATTCCAAAACAGGAAGAATAACGTCGGAAGGAGGATTACAAAAAAATATATGACTTTTTCTAAAAATTCCAACTTTAAACTGCTCTTCTGTAAAGTTAGCTCAATGTCGCATAGTCATTTTTCCCTTTCAAGCGCCGATATTACTCGTATATAAAATTAAATGTCTTTTATATGATCAGTAATTTCTCGCACTGAATTTTGTAATTAATTACATGTATACAAAATTTCGAAAGTTAACGTTGTCTAAGAACACAATACTATCAATGCACAGTCGAGACGGCATCCGCAAATAGAATCCAGCTATGATACCTACTGATATGATTAGAACGGACAGTTTCTGGCTCAAGTGCAGGACAGCATTGTGTGGGCGCCATTCACGAGCAGGATATGGCCAGTTTGTATTGTGCGCTTTGCGAGATGTCTTGTGACCTAACGTGGATATTAATATTGCGAGTACTATCGCGACTGATGAAATGTCACATATACGAGTAGAATGGTTTTCCATTGTGATTCAGTTACGCTGTTTGGTGGTTATCGTCCGCGCAAAACTTTATGATATAAGTGTACATCAACCCCAAGAACAAATTAAAGAGCATAATGTTGTAACTTAACTTAAAATGTAGTCAATTTTAAGGTATAAGTATATAAGGGAACATACCAAAACCACCTAACCCATTTTTTCCAACTTTTTACCCCCCTCCCCCCCCTTCGTGACCATCCGTAGTATATGAGAAGACCCCCCCTCCCCCCTAGTTTTCACGTGGTAATTGATAAATACGGTTTTCAATACTTTTTTGCAAAAACAGAGTTAAAAAATAATAATTTTGCTAATATTTGACGACTTGTGTGGCACAATGGTTGCTAAAATATTGACTACGTGACAAAAACCTAAACCCCCCCCCCCTCCCCTCTGTGACCAATCGTGGTGTTTTGAAGACCCCCCTCTCCCCCTAAATGAGGCACGTGGTTTTGGTATGTTCCCTAAGGTAATAGTTAAAAAAACTAAAAAACAGGCTTTTATAGAAAATCCAATTAAAAATAGAAAATTTTGAATTAAGAATCGTGTACATAATTGTAATAAAAGCGTGGGGTGCTTTTTAAGATATTATCAAAATGATAATCCTTCTACTCATTGACACCATGCATCCCACTTACACTGACACCATAAACCCTTAGAGGCCGACGCAAGTATCTCAAGTTATTATGCCACCCGAAGGCCTCCGACGGGTGTCTCTGTCTAATGCACGGAAGCCCTCAAGAAATTTTGGCCACTAGCGGTCACCCATCCAAATACCGACCATACCCACTGGTCGATCACTTAGGATCGACACAATCCTCCCAAGCCTCCGTCTACATCGGTTGGGATTACTTAAATTACAAAGTAAGCAGTAGTTTTTAAAATTGAAAAAAAAAATTATGTGTAGGTTAATAAGCTAAAATGAAATTTAAAAAATAATCTCGAAGGCATACCGTTTAAATCTCGTTCCCTCTTCACTCGGCCATCAAGTTGCGCATACGCAATAAGTACATACTCATAAAAACGTGCCAAGTTAATTTCGGTGCATTGTAGGTGCATGAAAACCAGTTAAACAAGTGATAAAATCGATAAAAGAAAAGGACAAACTGCGCAAAAAAACATTCCATTGCCAAATTGCAAAATATTGCCACCAAAATCTGGAGCCAGACATCATTGAAGTATAATGTAATAGAACAGACATCTCGAACAAACTGTGTGTCCCGTCCGGGAGGTTCGAATTTCAAAATTGAGCCCCCGTTCTCTTTTCAAAATCGAACGAATCCATTGAAGATTGAAGCCACGTGGAGCCAATGCATTGGAACATACATCGTGTTTGTGGTGTCGGTTCTATACGTTAATAATAATACTTCAATGCCAGACATTTACATAGCTACGGTTCTTTGACCGAAACTGATTTTTCCTAGCTAACGGAGTTCTTAGATAACTAACATTTAAGTACTTTTATGTAGATACTACATCCATCCATCCATCTATCAGCCCTTGGAGGTCCACTGCTGGACATAGGCCTCCCCTAACTTGCGCCACTCTGTAGATACTTAATACAAATCAATAATTAAACTTTATTATGAAAAAAATCGAATCGAAGCGCTCATAGCCCTGCGGCTTGCGTCGATCTTAAGTGATCGACAAAGTTAAGCAACAGCGGGCACGGTCGGTAGTTGGATGGGTGACCGCTAGTGGCAAAAAATTCTTGAGCGTTTCCGTGCTTCGGAGGGCACGTAAAGCCGTCGGTCCCGGTTGTTATCATATGGTAACAGTCGTTAAGCCATGTCGGAGGCTCTCGGGCGGTTTGAAAAACTTCCGACACTCGGGTTGGCCACTAACCCCTCCACCAATCCGCACTGGAGCAGCGTGGTGGAGTACGCTCTAGGCCTCCTCAAGAGGAGAAACCCATGCCCAGTAGTGGGTCATTAATGGGTTGAAGCCACATTATGAAAAATGCAACCGAATCGAGAAAGAAAAAATACTAAGAATAACCACTACTAATAGCAACTCTCCTAATTTCCTAACTATATTATGTAAGTACATTTTACTTTAAACAATTATTATGTCACCATGAATTACATAGTAATGAGATGCCTATCTTCGAAATTAAATCTGTAGTTATCATGTATCGGTATACAACTAAAAAGGTACTTCCCCAGGCCGAAATACCTTGAACAGTGAAGAGTATACAAAGAAATGTTTTACCGATATCACTGACTGATTACTGATACTGACACTCAGTCGTTAAGCCACGTCGGAGACCTCCGGGCGGTTTGGAAACTTCCGACACTCGGGTTGGCCACTAACCCCTCAACCAATCCGCACTGGAGCAGCGTGGTGTAGTATGCTCTAGGCCTCCTCAAGAGAAGAGACCCGTGCTCAGTAATGGGTCATTAATGGATTGAAGCCAACGGACTGATTACAGTTGCGTGTTAGTGCAATTGGTATCATAATTTAACGTAGCAAGCACGACATGTTATATTGTCACAATGTCGCTTACGAATTATGGTAGCTACCATTTCTGTTGGCAGCTTTGCTTAGCAATAAAAGTTTGAAAAAGCAATAAATGCATTGGACAAAACATCTACTTAAATGATTAAAACGAAATAAAAATAGAAAAACAAATGCAATGAGTATTATTTATATATTAAAGAATAGTACCTACATTGTTATGGTTTGGTTGGATCTATTCAATAGAAAAGATTAATTTTTTTCGCATGCATGCCTAATAGTTTAAAATGAATAAAAAGTGACTTAACTAGAAATGTTTTGAACGTCAGAAAAATCAAGAATCATGCTATAATTAGCTACTACTCAATTAATTAAAATTAATACGATAATTAGCTACGTGGCATTACTTATATTGCCCCAGCATGGCTCCGCTTTGCGCCTGCACTGCCCAACTTATCCGTAGTCTTGATTTTCTTCTGACATCAAAACGTAAATACTAAATGCTATATTATAGATTTCTGTTCATTGCTCATTACAGTAATGTTGCGTGGTTTGAAAAACTTTATCTCTATCATATGTAAACATGAATTATATTATAACTAGTAGTAAATATTAGAACTGGTGCGGGTAGATAAAAATATTTTAATGTCAAATGTTTAAGTTTCGTGTGTGCTTAGTTTTGTATAAATGTTTTTTTAATATATTAATATGTTATTTTTTATAATTTGTCTTTTTATTATTATTTTTTAACTATTTAACTCATTGAGTAGCTGAACATTTAGTAGATTTTGTTTTCTATATACTGCGAACTGACATAATTTTGTCCAGACTGCGATACAATAAAGGTCGTACTGAAAACCAGTCGCCGCGGCATAATGCTGAGTGCGTCCCTTTTTTGTTGAGCAGTGCTGCAGCAAGTTAGATAATTAATATTATGTAACTGTCAATTTTCATAGTTGTAATATTAAGTGACAAGTATTTATAACTTGTATTGCATAATGCTTAACACAATAAACCATTTCTTTCTTTCTTTCTTTCTTTCTTATAATATGTACTATAAATGTGAAAGTTTTTGAAGATGTTTGGATGCTTTTCTTTTCATTACGCGCGCCGTAGTGTGGATTTAGATAAAACTAGGCATACCGATAGTCTATGTCAAGGACATGAAAACAGGAAAGTTTTATATTTGTGATTTCGATTTGTGAAACCATTCGTACGCTGGCGAAGCCGCAGAAGCAAACTACATAGTTATTAATAAAATGTAATAGAAGGAGGACGAAGCACCAAATAAAGTTTTTAAAGAAGTGTGAAAATCAAATCAAAATGATATAAAGATGGTTATGATTTAAAGTTTTAAGATTCAGCACGTAAGCAGTCAACATTGAACGATCCTTTTAATTTCGTTAAGATAAATAAACTATTGTGATGGATAACAGTGAAAAACATCAATAACAAAAAAGTGCTAGGTACTCCAAAAATTTTGACTTCGAAATGTTTTTGTGAACTGGATGAGGAGTGAAAAAAAAAGTATTTGTGTGTAATGTGTAAGCTAAATTCTTTCAATTGTAAAATTTATACACATTAAACGCAACTTCGGAACCGAACAGTTTTTTTCCTCCATCCGTCCTCACATAACCTACTTATGAAAACTTAGATTCGAAATCCATCCATCCATCTATCCATTCAGGGAGCGTTCTATGCTCCTTTTTTCGTGACGTAGCTTAGGCGCCATTCGAGGACCTTTCTCCAACGGTGATCGGTCCTTCGCACTATGTGGCCAGCCCATTGCCACTTCAGCCGGCTAATTGGGATGTTGACACTAATTATAAATTAATATAAATTTATGTCTAAAATATTAGTGGTAACATTTAAAGGCCTTAAATATGATTCTTTTTTTGAAATCAATCACAATAAATTAAATATCATTAATTTAAAATGTTAAAAATTGTACTCACTGACACGTGACCTCAAACGCCATTTTGAGAATATGACGTCATTGGAACAATTTTATATGGAAATTCAACAAACTTAGCAGACAGATAGTATTGAATATCGTTTAGTGACGTCACGTGACGTTTTTGGTGGGAAATTTGATAATGATTTTTATTTATCAATTTTTGTTTTTAAATTGAAGATTATTATTTTTATAATCTTTTTTTCGTGAATATTAAGGTCATATCTATAAAATAAAATTGAATCTTAAAATTAGTCAACATCCCTATTCTTTGAGCTATGTCGGTAACCCTTCTTCGTCTACGGATCTCCTCATTTCTGATGCGATCACGTAGATAAATACCGAGCATAGCCCTCTCCATAGCCCGCTGCGCTACTCTGAGCCTGAACTTGAGAACTGATTTGAAATCCTTTAGTTAAAATGCGCGGTACCACGTCAGCTGCTGTCAGCCCAATGTTTACGTCTTTATAGTCTTTATATTAAAAAATGTAAAGGATTATTATCGATAACAGACACGGTCGAGGCTTTGACCGTGCAGTCGATATAAGCACTCGGTGAGGCGAGCACGCCACAGTGTCGCTATCAATAAAATGTCGCGGGCGCATCTAATGCTGTGTCTTGCCGCTGTCGTCATTGCCGGCGTTGCAGGTGTGTTTATAAAAAATAAACAAAAAATATTGCGGGTGTGTTTAAACAATATAACGTTTAATTTAATCGGTTGAATCGGTGTGAAAAATTTAAAAAAAATGTGATTTTTTTTCTGTAAACGAATCTTCGAGTGTCTGAAACACTGAAGGCATTTTGTAGTTATTTAAATTAAACTACAATATAATTAGAGTTGTATGTATAAATAATTTATTTTTATTTACATGAGAATTTTATGCAACAATATTTTGTTTGTTGTTTGTTTTAAGTTATTACTTAAGAGTACATTGGACATTTAAAAAAAACTCAAACTAACTAACATAACACAGAAAAAAATCTTAATGCCAAATAAACGTGAAAAAAATCATGTTTTTTTTTCATGTATTTTGACTATGATATTCGTTGTCAACGCGTCGAAATACATAGTTATAGCAAAATTCAGACCAACCCCCTATGGGCCAAAAGGAAGTTTATCCATTAATTTAGTTCACTGGCTATTGCATTAACCTAAAAATATTAAAACGAACGAAACGAAATAGATAAGTGTAATTTTAATAAGGTATGATTATGACTTTGAAATCATTATGAGTTACTAATTAAAGGTAAGTATAATAGCGTAAAATTAATTAATGCTTAACGGTGATTTCTGATTGTTTTATTGTTTTTATATTTCATGTTTTTATTTTTTTCTCAGAAGTATGGCGAATCACGTATAATTTAGAATGTTTTGAAAGAAGAGAACGTACAAAAAAATTCGGAATAAATGTTGACAAATCATTTTATTATTTTCATTCCTAGATAAGTTTTTAGTTTTCAAATCAAAAAAGTAATTATTAACATTTAGATCGCCATATTGTGTATTTATTTATGACACAATAATATAATCCCCCTTAAACAAATTTCTCAACTTGTAAAATACCAAAATATACAAATCACTTATTTTTTCTCATCAAACAACAATATTTTTCTTAACTTTAAATTTCTTTGATTTAGTTTTCACAAATTAAGTATTCTTATACCAAAATTCAGGTCAACTGGAGGTATAATAATATGTGCTAAAATGAAGTTCATCCAAAATTATAAGTAAGATAGGTTCGTAGTACATATAATAGAGCAAGCATCAAAGCACAGATCAAAGTATGGCCTCGACAGTATTATTGTTACTAAAGAGACCTGTGCATTATGTAATGTCTATTCAAAACAGATCTGTAATATTTTTTTTGTTATCAGGAAACACTGTCGTTTCTTGCGCCAAGTACACTCTCAACCACTCTCAACATTATTTTTGTGTGAGAGTCTGTGTATCTATTCTCCGCACCTATTAACATTATAATTATAATTAATATTCTAGAACGCAGGACTATGTAGGTATGATGATTTGGAACTGAAATTTGACGTTTGAATATTTCATTTCTTATCTAAAAACTTACATTTTAAGCTATCCAGGTCCTGTATCCAAAGGTTATTCCAATCTAAAATCAAGTGTTACCCCGTGAAGATTTTATTTTTACGGTTTGTCTGAGACGGTGTTATCGTAAGGTCTATTTTTTCATGTCTTTCAACAGTCAAAAGAGCAGACAGGCCAACTGATGGTAGTTAGTATCAATGTCTTGTGGTTTGCAATTATTAGCAGTTGTTTCCGTCTTCAATCCAATTGTTCCATATTATTATTGAGATCACTTTGTTGTGAATGGTCGCATCCATTATTCCTGTCTGTCTGAATACTTACGATCTTCTGCAATCATCTTTGTAATAATACTCCAGGGATTATAGCTATAAAGATGCGCACATCTTTTTACCGGCATTTTTCGCTAGATCGCTTTCTGCGCTTTATGCCACACTTATGGATACCGCCGCCGCGCCGTGTCGAAAATTTATTTGATCAACTTCTAATTTAATAATACTTTCGGAGATGTATAAGATTTACCATTACGTTTCTGAAAAGGGATGCTAATACTCGAACAAGCGAATTGCCTCTGCTTGAGACACAGCCTTTGATCTGATTCCAGTTTAAGACGTCAGCTGTCTTGTTGTGGAGATTGATGGTCCGTGTGCAACACAAGTTAATTAAAAACCAAAAATATTTTAAGGTATTTTTACCTGCAAGCATCTCTAGAACCTCCTTTTAAAATCAACCATGAAATATTCAAAATATTTCTATCGCAATGCTGAAGAAAATTATTAAGAACTTACAAATTAAGCATTTTTTTATTATTTATTTTAAACTTTATACCCCATACAAAAGTACATATGACAAAGGCGGACTTAATGCTAAATGCATTCTCTCCCAGTCAATCTTCAGGTTTGAGCACAAGTAACGCTTACTGTTTTTTTTTTGCCGGTAACACCCGGAACAATCCTTTTGTTACAGATGACTTATAGATTTACAATCAGGTAGCCTTGCTAAGAATGCACCGTATAAATCTGATTTAAGATTAGTTTTTCTAGTTAGAAAGTGGACTACATTAATCTAACATAAGATGAATGGTACGGGAATAGTATGACTCCGGAAATGAATAAATTGCTGGTTTGGACAGTTGCATCCAGAATTTTCCGGTTGGATTAACAACGTCCTCTCGTTGTCCTTTTGTTTATAATCTACCCCAGTGCCGGATTTATATTTTTTATAAGAGTAGGCCAATTAATTTTCGCCGCCCCATGTGCCTTTCTAAAATAATAATTTTCCATTCATGGTAAGGAAGGCAATGATTTAGTCACTAAGAAAGTGCGTAAACAAACAAGAATTACAATTTTTGCGACACTTTTTAAAAGCAAAATCATCTATAATATATCATCTTCTGAAATCTGCCGCCCCCAGGACGCTGCCGCCCCTAGGCCGCGGCCTATACGGCCTATTGACAAATCCAGGACTGATCTACCCACTTACATAATGTTAAGTACGTTTTAAAGGGAAATTAAGTATTCCCAAAAGATTATTTTTTTTGCAAAATATTATTGATATCTTTGCTTCCTATTTTCTGTGATGGCTTATTCGATAATACTTATGTACTAGTTCACCCTTTCTACCTCCTCGTCAGCTTACACGACTTCGCTTGCAGAGGGGTTTCCAAATCCAAATCACAAACATAAAAACGTCCAAATAATTCCAGGGGAACCTACTAATGGGATTAATTCTAACCTATGTCCTAATGTCAATTCGTAAAACGGTTAGCGCGGTATTGAAATACAATCATCCAATCTTCAGAAAATTTGACATCATTATAATTAATTAATTGATATTAATTATTAATAACTATAATATTAACTATTAATATTAACTATTAATATTATAAATGTGAAAGTTTGTGAAGACGTTTGGATGTTTGTTACTCAATCACGCCACAATTATTAAACCGATTTGACTGAAATTTGAAATGGACTATACTCCATACTTATAGGCTACTTTTTATCCTGGAAAAGTTCAGGTTTCCCACGGGATTTGAAAAAAATCAAAATCCACGCGCGCGAAGCCACGGGCAAAAGCTAGTTTAAATATTTTAGGATAGGAAGTAAGATATTTTATCATTTATTTCCTTCCAACTGATATCTAGTTTACTACCTTGAATACCTCGCTATCTATACTTATCCTTATCTTTATCCTTATTGCTGGCAATCTTCACAAATTACTAAAAATTAAACATAATTTTCTACATTTTACACCTTTAATTAATTTGCTATAATAGAAACATAGTATGTAATTATTATTCATTTCTGGTGAAATTAAAGTACATTTTACAGAACAACCCTGTAGCCTAGTTGATAGCGACCCTGCCTGCGAAGCGAGGGGTCCTGGTTTGGTACCCGGCCGGGGCAGATATTTATATGACAGATAAATATTTGTACTCGGGTCACGGATTTTATAATGATGTGTTATATGTGTCGTCCATGCCACCCGAGACACAGGAAAAAACCTACTGCGGGGGTATGAATGTGTAAGCGTTTTTTTTTATGGAACCTCAGTCATAATTAAAGTCATTTTAGAAATGTTATCGTGTTAACATTATATAGAGTGTGTCTAATCAATTTTTTCCCATACGTGATGGAAAGTACATTGATAAAGATTTAACTTACCGCTGAAACGTGACAAAAAAGTGAAATTAACGATAAGAAATTATTATACAAATTAATTACTGAAGCATGGACTGTTACGTGCACTGAAAATAAAATAATTGATAATCTAACATTTTAACAAAAAAATAACCGACTTCAAATGAAGTACATTGTACTTTTGACATGGATACCATTGTCAGATCTCTCTCAAATTTATGTGGGACCACACGACAAGCACCAGCATTCCATTAAAAAAAGAATCATCCAAATCGGTTCACCCAGTCCAAAGTTCTGAAGTAACAAACATAAAAAAATACAGTCGAATTGAGAACATCCTTTTTTTGAAGTCGGTTAAAAACAGATATATTTTACGTTCATAGCCCGGTGGCTTGCATCGATCCTAAGTGATCGACAAAATTAAGCAACAGCGGGCGCGGTCGGTAGTTGGATGGGTGGCCGCTAGTGGCAAATAATTCTTGAGCGTTTCCGTACCTCGGAGGCCACGTAAAACCGTCGGTCCCTGTTGTTATTATAAGATAACAGTCGTTAAGCCAATTCGAAGGCTCTCGGGCGGTTTGAAAACTTCCGACACTCGGGTTGGCTACTAACCCCTTCACCAGTCCGCACTAGAGCAGCGTGGTGGAGTATGCTGTAGGCCTCTTTAAGAGGAGAGACCCGTGCCCAGTAGTGGGCCATTAATGGGTTGAAGCCAATACTTTACTGGACACGAACCACCTGATGGTACTCGTAAGTGGCCAACGTCACCCAACTCAGCAACACAAGGCTTAACCAACGCTGTCGGGAACCTGCATAATACTCTCTCTCTTCCCCCCTCTCCTTCTCTCCTTCCTCTCTCTGTTTCTCTCCAGCACTGCGACTGTAACACAAAAAGGATTCTACACAGTAGTTTTAGAAGGAGGTTGGTTGTTGGTGCCCATGCTTGGTACTAGAAAATTAGGTAAATAACAATATCAACATGCTTGATTACCGTTAGGGTTATAGGGTGTAACCTTCAACGAGAGGAACCTGGCTTCGATCGTTATTTAGCGGCATACACTTTGAGCTGATGAAATTGACTTGATTTTAGGATGGCACCCCATGCGTATAAGAAATTAATTATATTATCACTTACTGTAACAAAACTCAGCTTAAAATAAACTGTCATCCTAAAAATTTCTTATAATGCTGATAATCTGCAATTAGTTCACAAATTTTACCTCTTTTACTGTAATAAAAATAGCTCGTAATCACAGAATAGATTCGTAATTGAGGCGATTGTAAGATCTACATAAACCCTTGATAATAATTTTCTTGAGAGTTAACGTGAAGGAAATGAAAAATAATTATAACTTTAGTAATTATTTTGTCTTGCTTCATTGATGGTTTATCTCCGTCATATCGTCCATTTTAAGATTAAACAGTACCTACACTTTTTGACTTTGACCTAATCTTCCTTTACAGGAGATGTTTCGACTCCAAAACCAAAGAAGGTGCTGGACACCATAATGAACCCTGCATTCGTCCCACCAGAGGAGATGCGAGGGTCCTATTGGAAGAAGTCTGCAGCGCAGACCATCCGAGCCAAGCTCAAAGAAACAGTCAATACTAAAAAGGCGAAAAATGGGATTATGTTCATAGGGGACGGAATGTCCCTGGCAACCATAATGGCAGCTAGGACATTCTCTGGTCAGATGGAGCGAGGGATGGGAGAGGAGTGCGTCCTGGACTTCGAGACCTTTCCTGTAGCTGGGTTGGCTAGGGTAAGTTTTAATCGACTTATTTTCTTAGAAATCTTGTTTTTCATGAGCTTCTTTCTTTTTATTCTCAACCAATATTCATAGTATTTTTATAATAATATGGCTGGTAGTATATGGTTAGTTTTTTATTGATTATTTTCATAGTTGCCTTCATAAATAGGAAGTGAATTAGTTACTACAAAAATACTTCATGTGTTAATTTTGACACATGAACTTAAACTTATCTCCGCAAACACCGAATAAAAAGGCACAGATTTTATTTTGAGATTTGATGTAGGTTGAAAGGAGCTTTTTAAGTCAAGTTACAGTTAAGTTGATATGTTAAAGCTAGGTCAACATACACCGTACACAGCTTTTGAAACTTTAGAATTGCCGAATTATCTAATATGCTGTTTCGACTGATAAACTGAGTTTGACAGGACCGGAAGTCGTAACTAATTTACGTAATACGTAAGTTACGTATGTCGTATCGACTGGCTTAGTATTGTGATATGAATTGAGCAGGTCGCGACGATATCTAAAAACATATATATATAAAGGCAAAAGTAAAGTGATTGACTGATGTATCAACGCACAGGCCAAACTTCGGCTAGAAACTCTTATGACTTAGGCATCCACTAAGGAAGCATTTTTCAAAATCAACCCCCAAGGTGAAATAGGGGATAAAAGTTTATATGTCGACGTTGTTACAGAATAACGTCAGCTGGGTTAGCTAGTTTTAGATAAAGGATGTTTTTAACTTATGTATGACAAATTTTCATAAAAAAAACTAGGTAAAGTATGAAGTCCAGGAACGTAGGCACACATAGTATAAGCCTATTCACTCTCTTCTTGAAAACGTCTACGTCATAGCATTGCGACATTTGCGACACAATTATGCTAAATACATAATGTTGAACATTATTATAAAAAACCAAAACTCACAAAAAAGTAACAGGCTGTTTATTGATGTAAGGTCAACAAAATGGAGAGTATAAAATATATTTTTTTTATTTGACTGCAAATCCGAATTTTGTAAAAATAAGATAAAAAACCATGGTCATTGGACACAAACAAATAAAAGAAATCACAACCATTTTAAGATCCACGCACGGTAAATGATTGAAAATTGTTTATCGACGCAACAAAAACTTTCTACGAGCACAAAAATAATGTCAGCAGCTCTTACTGTTATAAGTTGAATTTACTTACTTAAATAGGTATTTAATATATTTTTTTATAATATCATTTTACTGATTACTGATCTTCATTATCTTTACGACTATGTGGTAGATTTGTAATTCAAGACATTGTATATTCAGGGAACATACCAAAACCACGTGACCCATTTAGGGGAGTAGGGGGGTCTTCAAAACACTACGCTTGGTCACAGAGGGGAGGGGGGGGGGGGTTAGGTTTTCGTCACGTAGTCAATATTCTCTAGGAAAATTTCGTGCCTTTTCGAGTTCACAGATGAGAACACTGAAAAATTTGCAAAAAAATATTGAAAACCTTATTTATGAATTACCACGTGAAAACAAGGGGGAGGGAGGGGGTCTTCTCATATACAACGGATGGTCACGAAGGGGAGGGGGGGGGGGGGGTTGAGGGGGTAAAAAGTTGGAAAAAATGGGTCACGTGGTTTTGGTATGTTCCAACAAGACTCTTATCTATTAAACGATTAATTTTAGATTTGTTGTCAAATGTAATGTAGTTTTATTGGTTGGTTTATCAGAGCTGTAAGTAATCCGTTTTATTACAGGATAATCACTTCAATTGAGATATATTTAACGAGCGTTTAACAAGGGAAATAGTTGAATTGCGATAGTTATAATTACTTAATTGCCCATTAGTTTTCATTGACATATAGCAGTGATAGCCTAGCGGTTAGAAAGTTGGTCTCCCGAACGAAGGGACCCGAGTTTAAATCCTGGCACGCATCTCTAATTTAGTAATATTATGTGCGTATTACAAGTTAATTATCACTTGCTTCGGTGAAGGAAAACATCGTGAGGAAACCTGCACACCGGAGAGTTCTCCAAAGGTGTGTGAAGTCTACCAATCCGCACATGGTCAGATGTAGTAGACTATGACCTGTACCTCTCACATTGTGAGAAGAGACCCCGAGCCCAGCAGTGGGACAATTATGGGTTGTTGCTTGCTTTGCTTGCTTTCATTGACATATTTAATTGTGTCATCTGTTAACTCTCTATTTATAATTTTGATAATGATGTCTAATGATACTTGGAGGAGTTACAAGATTATTAAAAGATTAAAGCAGCATTATTAGAGCTGATTATTTTATAACTCAATAGCTCTTATAAAATTAGATATTCGTCTTGACATTATCGTAAACGTGTATCATGCTGTAAAATTTATATTTGTTATTTAATATATGTCTTATCTATACTAATATTATAAAGCAGAAGTGCTTGTTTGATTGAACGCGCTAATCTCAGGAACTACTGGTTCGAGCTGAAAAATTATTTTTGTGTTTGTATCCATTTTGTGTCAATTCATCGAGGAAGGCTATGTAACATCATATAATAAATAATTAGTTTTTTCCACAAATTAACGCTGGTGAAACCGCGGGGCACAGCTAGTTAAATTATATTTCAAGAAATATTTTTTTATCGTAACGCACTTGCTAACTGTACCGACTACCGACGTTGTGTTACGCAAAAATCACAATTTTTTCTACCTCATCATCTTCCGTTTCATGACGTTTTTTTCAGATATTTATTTTTTTACATAATATAATTATTAATACACGTGTTAAAATCAATGACCGGAACAAATATTTTAATTGATTGACAATAAGCATTATGATCGCATCTAAGTGCATAAAAATTCAATTTTCAAATTAGTTATTATAATAATAATATGACTATTCGAAATGAATGGCAAATTCAAACGTTCTGGATTGACTTATAATTTGGCATAGTTACTACAAGTGTGGCTGAGTTAAGCTAGTTATTCCCGCATTTATTATAATTTCGTTCTTGCTAGTTAGAATATTTTATTATTTAATCACAGATTTTAATATCGTATCTGATACTGTTTTTTTCTCCTGCCCTTCTAGTAATTGTGTTTTGCGCGTTAACTTCTTTCTCATCATCCAAACCATCATCATACATAATATTTGTATATCTTTACACGTTTATTAATTTTTTTGGTAACAATATCCTTCCCTTGTCAAGTGGAATTTCAAGATGTGTAGTATTGAGAGTAATATCTCCAGTGACCTGCGCGCGCATGTCACGTTCAAGGAAAATTATAAGGTCATACGTTCTGTCACGAAGCCGGCTTCCGATCTTTCCTTTCAATAACAGTCATGTAAATAAAGTAACGCACTACACGCGGCTTGCTCGTGCTTTCCGGGACAATACCTCATACCCTCTTTTAGATATTGGTCTACCTGTGTGCTAAATTTCATCAAAATCTGTTCAGCATTTTTGCATGAAAGGTTAACAAACATTCTTAAATTCAAATTCAAATTCAAATTCATTTATTCAAGAAAATGTTTACATGTACATGGTGTTGGGTAATACATTTTTATAGTAAGTGGTACAATTTAAATGTTCGTCAGCTGCCTAAACTGGGCGTAAACCTGTAATATAGGCAACTGAACTCTCCCAAAAGGTATCCGTTTACTATAACTAATAGATTTGATGTGTGACACATAAAAATAGTTTTTGATGTACATTTTAGTTAACAAATAACAGTTTAACAATTTTAGTAACCAAAATTAACATGCAATAAATTAATAACAAAAAGGAAAAATCTGCAACTTAGTGTGTGTGTGTGTGTGTGTGTGTGTGTGTGTGTGTGTGTGTGTGTGTGTGTGGTGTGTATGTGTGTGTGGGTGTGGTGTGTATGTGTGTGTGTGTGTGTGTGTGTGTTTGTGTGTGTATGTGTGTGTGTGTGTGTGCGTGGTGTGTGTGTGTGTGTGCAAGTTCGTGAGTGCATGTGTGTACTTGATAAGATTTGTGCAAATGTGTATGACATCCTACGTTAGGGAGAAACGTTAAGGGAAAACTTAATTAGCCTTATATTAACAATCGAGCGACACATTCTAATAAGTAAAATTATTAATGATAATTCGTCGACATTGTAAGCGGTTGTCCAAAGTGGTGATTTTTAATGATTTAATAATAAATTAATTAATACTCCATTACCTCATCATCTCTCCGACTCCTATTGTGGATCAACATGAATACTTTGTGGAGTCGACTCGGTAGAAAATTAGACGTGTGTGTATGTACAAAATTAGTAACCCATCTTCCCATTTCATTCAAGTGAGTTGAATTATTTATACATTCGAATAATTCCACAGAAATCATTCATGGTCACGGACCGTTAATTCAGTCACCGCATTGTAAACAAGATTCAGATGTTTAATATGTAGTTGTAGTACCTACAATGATGTTTAAAAAATATAGATACATCATGCCCTTACAAATCAACCAAAAAACTATTCCGAAAAGAGCTACAACACACACACGTTTATCTTTTGTTTCACTACACCAATCACACTACAATAATACACGAAGGCATTTTAACGTTGTATGTCAAATCTTAAGCACTTCTGACAACAAAAGCGTGCGTATCGTCTTATATTGACAGAGCGATTACGAGCAGACAGAGGTCAATTGACCGCTCTTACGATCTTCATCTTCGGCGCGCTAGTGACATATCTACCTCTTTTTTACTTATAATATCATTGTTGTAGTACTGTATCCGATACGTAGGCCGGGAGCTAGGGAGTGCACTGTGCAATCTCGAGTCACTTTTACATGCGGTCTAACGTTTGTCAGCATCTCAAACCGAATCTGGAGATCTTGAGATCCTGATGGCCATGATCCAGATGGGCCTGATCTGATACTAATCAAACTGAGTTTTAACATTTAGCAGTTGCTAAGCCTGAAACAAAATATTGTGGTTCATGATAAAAAATATAGAAACAGGAAAATCAAATGACTAATTTGTCTTAGAAGGTTCTATGTTTACCTCGTGGTTTATATAACTTTCAGGTTCTTACGGCTTAGTTACCATTTTTAAACGAAATATTTTATCAGCAGAATATATCATTTAAGGTTATTTACATTGTTTACATACAAATAATTGCTTTTATTATTTGAAACTGCAGGCCGAAAATGCATTATTTTGCGTACGAATACGGATTTACAATACTCAATTGTATACTTTTATTAAGGTTTGTCCCTCAGCACAGATTTCACTTAATGCCAGTCGAGGTATTTCGGCAATACATGCCCTACGCTACAATAAGTAGGGTTCTTGAAATTGTTTCAAGTATTATCGGTAACCTCATTATGAAACGAACCTCGACAAATAAAACTTTTTGCTGACAATCAATCCATATCTAAATATCTTGGTCATTTGTTGCATAATATGGCAATTGCAAATTATTTATATTAATCTTACAACTATTAACTGCTAGTAATGACTAATAAATAACATAACCATTGGTAAATCTATGTATTTAATAAAGGCTGGTTTTTAGGCTTCCGAAGAATCGTCATGTCTGTCCGTCTGTATGTCCGTTTGTCCGTCCGTCCGTCTGTCCGAAGCAAACCGCCGAGACCCTTAGTGCTAGAAAGTTGTAATTTGACATGGATATACATATTTATTAAAACTCCAGAATTGTAGAATAAAGTACTGAAAAACATTTTTTTCATGGTACCTCCCCTACAGATACCTACAGATACGTGAGGCTGAATCTAGACACGCGGCAGCGTGTCAAGCCAAGTTCAAGAAAAGGAACTGGCTAGCCAGCGCCGAGTGTAATATTACACGAACCACTTGGTGCCACTTTTGACCCTTTTATAACTCAAAACCTCTTTAACGTAAACACATAAAACTACGTGTGTTTAATTATATCTATATGGACATGTAGAAGACCAAATTTCATGAAGCTAGCTCAAACGGTTACAAAGATATGAAGGTCAAAAAGTCGTAAATTTTAGCACTGACTGACTGACTCACATATAGTACCTAAATCTAACCTACTTCCAGATAACCTAGAAGGATGAAATTTGGAATCCAGCTCGGTAATTGTGTGTAAGCATAGGAAAAAATCAAAAAATTAAAAAAAGTCGAAAAATAAGTGGTGTCCCTATACAAAATTTGTATGGGAGCGAAGCAGAGCCATCTAGCGGCAGTGAAAAGAAAAGCTTCGGTCCCATACAAATCTTAACCAACTCGCATTTACATTGTGAGCCCGTTATGTCACGTAAAACTCGCTCTATCATCCATATCATATTTTCATTACATCAGTCATAAAAGTCAGTCTGACAAAAACTGGCCAAGTCAAATCTAACCTACTTTAAGATCTCACTTTTTTAAATAACAGCAATTGTTATAGGTATCCAATAAAGCAAAGAAATAGAGTTTGATACTTGTTCATAATGTTATTTTGTTCCTATAAATACATATTTAGATTTTGCACAGAACTTGGCACTCATTTAGATTTCCATTCTTTTTGCGGCGAAGCCCACAGCCAAGCATATTTTTTGTATTGAACTTGGCTCTCCTTTTTTACATTTATGTTTTTAGTGGGATTTTTTATTCGTCGCGTACCCTATAGTGTGGGGTATCGTTGAAAAGGTCTTCCAAAATTATTATGGATCTTCTAAGACCATTTTTGGAATTAGGGGTCCGTTTGTGAAATATTTGGCTTTCAAGTGGTAATTTTGGTTACAATCAAGTGTCCTCCCCTCCTGCTGGTTAAACGATTGGAGTTGGACAAGTGGAAAAATTCTCAAAAATAGGTTATAATAATATGATGAATTTAAAAGAAAAACTGTCACGGCTATATTAGCATAAGTATGTATAGTTAATGAGTAATAGTCGATAAACTTAATACTTCGGAACCTTACATTGCGCGTGGCCTGACAAGCACTTGCCCGGTTTTTTATCTAAAATCCTGGATCGGATATTGGGGTACTTGTCTTTTTAACCAGCTTGAAAAAAGAAGCAGGTTCATTTCTATGTATGTTACCTCATAAATTTTTGAAAGCTGGTGCTTGTCATGTACTCCCATTTCAATTTGAGCGAGATCTTACGAGTGGTTGACTTCGACTATGTTGATGATGTTATCATTTTATTATTTGTTCGAAGACTGTTTCTTTCAAGTCGGTTACTTTTTGCCTTATCCCGATTTGCGAACAGCTTTTTCGTAATAATATGTTTAAGAGTGGTCCCATTTAGAAACCTACTTAGGAACATTAGATATGTTTGCCTACAAAATTCATGTCCTTGGACTTCACTGCCATGGTCTGATGATGACCACCAATTGATGGAATCTCAGTTAATTTGATATCAAATTACCTAGAGTGGTTCTTTGATAATATATTATTCAACATTGAGTAATACCTTGGCCTAAATTTTCATTATCATTACCAGTTACTTTTTACAGTTTTATCATTAAACGCATCAGTGAGTGAACAAAATTGTTAAAACCCTTGTTTATCTATTGACAGGAAATTTATTTCACCGCATCATTTCCCATGGTGGACAAGTACTCATAAAATGTATCACAAAATATTACTAATCACAAGGATGTTTAAATAAATATAGATACGTTATGCCCTTACAAATCAACCGAAAAATCTTTTCCGATGTCCGCAAGGCACGCTTTATTGCTTTATCGCACGTCTTTATCGCTCTCGCGTCAAAACTACATCGCTATCTCTTTCTTCACCTGAATAAGAGTTCTCAATTGGGAATTTTTTGAGTCATACAACGCGCGCGCTTATGACATATCTGCCTCTTTTTAATATATAACATCATTGACTAATCACCTGTTTAACACCTCAGAAACTAATCGTTTAGTTAGGCTCACCATAAAATTGTTAAAATCTTAATTCGTCGTGCATTTTTATGACGACCGTACATTCACCAATTACCGCCAACCAGTTTTCATCTGCACACCGTTCATCATAAAGCGACGCGTGATTTATACATGTCACTATTCCCACATAAATCTTGCGAGCTCTAAACTTGTTCTGAACATTGAAATTTGACGTGATACTCACGCGATGAGATTTCGTATGCCAATGCTGACTGTTTTTTGATTCAGTGATTAGAAAAAACTTAAGGTTCTGTTAACGTCAATGAGTTTTTGTAAAGTTTTTGTACGATTGAGTATGATTGTTGAATTGATTGGGGCAATTCGTACAACTGCGTCGTTCAGAATTTAACACAGAAGAAACCAAGTTTATGTAGAAATACTCGTATTTTTCATAATCTAAAAGGAATTTTTGAAAATTTTGTTATAATTTTTTTATTTAATCAGATAAGAAGAGTACATTCCCAATTTCAAATAAAACCAAGGATATCTTAAAAGATATAATTATTATATTTACGGAATGGATCTTGTTCTTCCAGCTGATAAAAATAATTTTCAGTTCATAAAAACCTTCTTATCGTTCTTTGCCTAGCCTAGCTAGCCTAGCTTTTCACCTAGCCGTTGGAGTGACCAAGTAACCGCACTCACTGGTCTCTCGGTAACATCTGCTCTGAAGAAGCTCTGCTCTTACACGTGGATAACATTTTTGATGATATTCGACTGTCACAATACATAGCTTTTTGGAACCTTTGGCTAGTCTACTCTGAAAAAGAAAAAAGAGAAGAAAAAAATAAGTATTCAGACCTTCTTTCTTATTAAACTCCGACGAAAAAAGAGGGGTGTTATAAGTTTGTCCTATATGTGTATCTGTGTGTCTGTGTATCTGTATGTCTGTCTGTAGCGTCGTAGCTTCCAAATGAATAAAACGATTTTGATCTATTTTTTTTTGTCTGAAAGGTGACTTGATCGTGTGTTCTTAGCACAGATATCGATCTATATCTGTGGTTCTAAGCTATGGTAAGTGAAAATAAAACTGTCGGTTTTTTTAAATTTTAATTTAAGGTTATGTATTACCTTCTCCTTCCTCAAACAATAACATTCTCTAGATCTTCTTCTCTCCTCTTCTCTCCTTTCAAAGAAACTGAAACCCAGTCTCTATTAATACGAATAGCACAGATATTAGAATTTCTGCTACTTAATCTTGAGACAAATTGCTACAGATTTCCAAACACTCGCAATAAACTTTATCAAATAGACCAACAGCTATAATACAATGAGGGGAAGGAAATGACTTCGCTGCCTCTGGCACTAATTGTAAGGCTGTGGCAAGGTCAAGCTACACCTCCTTGACAATGAAAACCGTTCGAATAGAAAACTCGTGCATCGTTCAAGCCATAACTACAGTAGCCGCGCGAGTTGACTGCAGAGCTTAGAAATGCGGCCAGTGTTGTGACCTAATTGGTTATTAATTAGTGATTGATATTCAATAGAATTTCTTTAAAAAATGTGAATGTTTGTTACCACATACGTTTCCTCGTAAATTCTACTGAACCGATTTAGATAAAAAATAAAATCCGAGTAAAATGAGTTGAACTGATTGATCTGATGTTTGGTATGTAGGTAAATAAAATCCTGAAACAATACAGAGGATACGAGGCAAAGCTAGTATTGATTAAAATATAAGTCCCTCACCCCTCACCTCAGACCCCGACTGCATTTAACTCGCGCGGTTACTGTAATTTTGTTTTTAACTTTGTTTTCTTTCCATATGGGAGAACCTACTGTCTGCCTTTTAGTGACTTTTGGTGCATTTTGGTGACTGACTCACTGATATAGGATCCAAAACCTAACCTACTTCCAGATGACCTAGAAACTAGATATTTGGTATCAAGGTAGACTATTAGGAGTATACAAAATCATTGAACTTTTGAATTTTTTTGAACTTGGCTCTCATTTCACATTTAGTTTACGTTTTTGATGAGAAATAATTAATAGGATTATTATTAATTATTCATATTTATTATTGTCCTTTCTGATGGAATTAGTTATAGGTAAGTATTTTAAGTATTTATAATATTTCCGTTTCTTTCCCAGACTTACTGCATAGACGCCCAAGTCCCCGACTCGGCGTGCACAGCCACCTCTTACCTGGGCGGAGTCAAGACGAAGTATGGGGTCATTGGCCTCGATGGCAACGTCACAAGGGGCTCCTGTCATTCACAACTGTATGAGAGCAACTGGGTGCCCAGTATTGGGCAGTGGGCTTTGGAGAACGGACTGGATGTCGGTGAGATACTCCTCTTCTTAACAAACTAAAAAAAGAAGAAAAGAGAGTTAATAGGCTTTTATTAAGTTAGTGAGTTCACCATCCTGAACTACATCTCCCATTAGCATCAGGTGGGATTGTGATCAAGCATTAACTTATTTAAGAGAAAAATATAAAAATGAAGAGGTTGTCAGTTCAGTTTATTTGTATTTCAATGTTAGTTATCTGAGAATTACTTTTAACAACCGATTTGGAAAATTCTTCTTTTGAAAGGATACACTTTCAGATTGGTCCTGTAAGTTTCAAAAAGTTGAGTCCATCAGGAACTGACGGAACTCCTTAAACATAATATAAGCTTGTACCTACTTACGATGGCGATTTTTATACCTACTCTGTTCAGTCATAATTTAGATGGACCTTGATTTCGGTTGTTTTAGTTCGGTTATTCCTATCAAAATACAGTTTTAGTCCACACTTAAATTTAAAAGATTTAAAAGATTTTTATTGAACATAAAAACAGTTGTACACAATTGAATTTGTTCCTAAACAACTGCTATAGTTGGTAAACTGTGTTGCAATAATATCAATAAATAATCACATAAGTTATGTGACTGTGCACATTAATTTAATTGCAATATTTGTTTTCGTTATTTCAATTGCAATAATATTATATTCTCACTTCTGAGCGATAATCAGTCATAAAGTTTTGGGTAGGTATGAGGAATACAAGACACGACGATCTTCGAACCGGTTCAAAATTAACAGTTGTTTTTGTGAAAGGATGCATAAAGGAGTTATTAGCATGATCTTGTAAAAATATACCAATTCGGTCAGTGATTTAAAAAATTTGGTTAATAAGTATGTGAACTGATATTGCTTATTCTTAAAAACCTTGCTACTAAAATATTTAAAAATTTATTCGTAAAACCTTACGACAGATTTTATTACAGGTTTTACGACAAAATCCCACGCTAGATGGGTGTTGTAAGAGGCGACTAAATCCGGCCCACTGGTGGTAGGGCCCCTCGGAGGGTTTATTAAATATGTTATTAGTAATATTGATTTTAATTGTTATTTAATACCATTATTACTATTATTATTTCTCCATGGGGTTCGCCTGAATAGCCACCACCATTGAGAATGTCAGACGCTAAATGTCCCGATAAATCAATAATTACATTAAAAACCATTATTATTCTAAAAAACAAATCAATTATTACATTACTATGTCGAGTGCAAAAATGCGTTTAAAGTAACCCGCATCGTCATAAATCAGCTTATCCCTGTCTTTAAAATATCTGTAAAATATATGTATTATACCTATTTTAATTTTTATTGCCTTGACATAAATTACAAAAGGCTTACTTTTTACTTTCTGAAGTCAGTTTTTTGTCACAATTTTTAAAGTTCGTAGAAGAAGAATCGTAGCAAAAATCGGGCTATTAAGTATTCTAATTTACTATTTTAATAATTACTTGCGTTTGTCCCGATTTGCATACCTAAATTTTAATTTTTTTACCTTCTACCCCGATTAAAAAACAAATCAGAACTAGCAACACTAGGTACAATAATCCAACGCTTTTGATATAAAAATACAAGCTAAAATTAGCTTAAAATTAATTTACACTCTTTTTCAGTATGCGCAATTAACATACGAAAGAACGCTTGTGTAAAATAAAATTGTTTTGTTGTTTAGTAAGTATTTTGAATATTTTTCAATTATCGATTCTACACGCTGTTTAGAACGCCCGAGTCGTTGAGAAAAGATACTCAAGTAGGTACCTAGCTCTGCAATGTGCAGAGAAAGTCATAACTTATTAATTGTGTCATTTGCTAATTATTTGAATAGTTTAAGAGAGGTTAATGACTTTGAAGTCATGTGCAATTCAACCAAATTTTTAAGACGTTTCTTCATGATTAAGTTACAACCAAAATTATAGCTTTAAGATTCAACAATAATTATAGCTTTAAGAAAAAATACTATTTTTTGTATTATACTTTTAAGAAATACTTAGGTAATACAAAAAATAATCAAGGTAAAAAAATGTTACTCCTAAGTTTAAACTCATTATATTTTTTCATTCTCAAAACCTTGTACCTCTGTTCAAATAATGATAAGATACCTACTTAACTATACAAACATACAACCCATAACAAATACAATATTTTTGCAATGTGTCAGCCTTGTAGGCATCACATTTTGTTACACTTTTCAATGTCAGAATCTGAATAACATCTATTATGAATAGAATATGATTAACAAATAATCTAGGAAAAACAATAGCAAACCTGATATGTTTTTGTATTTCTACAACAAATATTGGTATACGATGAATAGTTGTTTTCCTATGTAATTTAATAATTTACCTATGTATTTTCAAATATAGAAAACAATGGAAAATGTGAAGGAAAATGAAGAACAGAAGTTTATTTTCACCATTTTCTGTTCATGTTCATATTTTTATTGGATTTGGATTTCATGTTTCATTAGTTATTGCAATCACATTATAGAATACGTAAGGTCTAACTTAACTTGGTGCTCAAACTTCTCAACGATAGAACAACAGAAAAAATACAATTGAAATAAAATCAAATAAAATCCATTTAGCCAACCTACGTATGAATGACGTAGGCACAATGACAATAGACAATGCACCATAAAATTAGGTAAGGCAAAAAGTAATTAAAACATCCATATTGACAATCTCTTTGTTAATATACTTGGTAATCGCGTTGTTAATCAATTGATAAACCTCAGGAAGTCATTATTGATATAGACACTTAGATAAAATACCTATATTAAAAGTTCATTTACTTATTGACATCGGTCATAGTTGTGTTTTATCTATGTAGTTATTGTTATTACATACCTGTAGTAGTAACTCTACCATGTCCATAATATCCCCCCTTTTCATAAAAATAAGCAAACTTATAGAAGGATTATACTATAGTATTTTGTTTCTTTCACTCTTAGGCGCGGGCCACACAGAAAAGACGCAAGACACGGACCCGTCGCAGTCGCGGCGCCCGTTTAATCTACTTTCATACAAAATGTATGCAGCCGTCGCGACGTAAAACATACAGAAAAGACGGGACGCCCGACATGACGTTTTCTCGTCGGCGCCCTATTGCAAAACATACAGAAAGGACAGGACGCGGGCGTGCGTAGGCGCCAGTGGGGGAGCGGAAAGGACGCGGAGAGCAGGTCTCTTAAAACGTAGTGATTAAGTACTCTGTGGCCGGGAAAAGCCCAGTGTGCACCGACCGTCACGCCCGTTCCTTGTCTTTTCTATATGTTTTAACGGCGCCCTGTCTGCGACGGGTCCGAGCCCCGTCTTCGTCTTACGTCTTTTCTGTGTGGCCCGCGCCTTATGAAATACGATACGATACTTTCAGATTGCATCAATCAATTAAAATACCTCAAAGAGCTAGGTACTTATAAATCTTAACTATATTACCCGAATATTTATTGTCATGTTATTGGTACAATATCAACTTTTAAAAGTAGGTATGAATTCAGGTAAACATGCGTGCACACTTATAAAATTTATTCGAATAGAAATAAAATTAATAACTAAGTATTCATTTCCTTGTATCTGATACAAATTAGGTACTTATTGCAATCTAGATTATATTATAATTACCGACATCAGTATAATAATTGGCGTCAATTGAATTTGCAATGGCAAATATTAAACGTCGCTAAGGAACCAGAACTTGAAGTTCTCTACGTTTGTAAATGTACTTTATATCTAACGATAAGCCCACTCAAAAAACCAAAACATGTCAAAATATTTCTTAATTAATTGTAGAAAAGAGAAAAACCAAATTTAAAGTTCTAATACCAAGTAGTTACAATGTATTACAAGTCCCAACCCCTCCTGATAGTGACAGTTAAGTATTGGATGATATTAAAGCACACTAACTTAGCAAAAAACCTATTCTCTGGACTTATAGATTGTAGTCGAACGGAAACAGCAACGCGGGCAAATTTCAGTTCATCACGGTACGCATACTAAAACACGAAGTAGAATACGCCATCCTACTACATATGCTAGAAGGATGTTTGCAATTAATGGTAGATATCCTCCATGTGTCAGGACGAATTAAGTCGTGTAATTCCTCTGCACACTCTTCAAAAATATCGTTTTAAATTAAATCGGTCTCTTTTTTCGGTAGGATTGGTAACAACGACCCGAGTGACACATGCATCCCCTGCCGGGATGTACGCCCACTCTTCGGAGAGGAACTGGGAGTGTGACGCAGATATCCCGGATGAGTGTCTGGCCCTCGGGTGCAAGGATATCGCGTATCAGCTGGTCATGAATAACCCTGGGAAGCAGTTTAAGGTAAGAGAAAGAAGAACGAGGAGAGAAGAGAGAGAAGGATGTATGATTAATATGCCTTACTGACGGATCTTTCATAGATCATTCTGGAACAAAAGAAAGAAAGAAAACATAATTTATTCCGTCAGAATTTACAATAAGTACCTACCACAAATACGAGTAGCATTAATTGCCATGACAAAAAATGTGCAGCTGCAGTCAGTACCCTCCTGACGGAAACCACCACATTCAGATTTTTTTTATGGAAATAGCCGGCAAACGAGCTGACGATCCACCTGATGGTAAGTGGCTATCGTCGCCCATGGACATCAGCAACACCAAAGGCATCACTGATGCGTTGCCGGCCAAGAAAGAGAGAAGAAAAAGAAAGAAAGAACTGGCTCTCAAGCCCCCAGCCGGAAAACGACGAGTCGTTTAAATTTTGTGTGAGGGTAGTCACACCTTCATATATTTTATGCGAAGAAGAGGAAAAACCATCTTTTATGTAAAACTAGCCGACAATCGTGCGGACGAATCACCTAGTGGTAGGTATGTGTTTTGGCTTCAACCCATTTTAATGGCCCACTACTGGGCACGGGTCTCTCATCTTGAGGAGGCCTAGAGCATACTCCACCACGCTGCTCCAGTGCGGTTTGGTGAAGAGGTTAGTGGCCAACCCCAGTGTCGGAAGTTTTCAAACCGCCCGAGGGCCTCCGACATGACTTAACAATTGTTATTTTATGATAACAACCGGGACCGATGGCTTTACGTGCCCTCCGAAGCACGGAAACGCTAAAGAATTTTTTGCCACTAGCGGTCACCCATCCAACTACCGACCGCGCCCGCTGTTGCTTAACTTTGTCGATCACTTAGGATCTATGCTATCGGGCTATGAGCGCTTCGGCGCGGTACCGCGGTGTTTACCATGGCTAATTGGCATCACTGACAATGGCATTACCGATGCGTTGTCGACTGAAAGCGAAGCGTGGACTTTTCTGAGGTTCAGAAAGTGTTACTGAAGACGATTAGCGACGATTACAAATTACCATCAGGTGGCTCGTATGCTCTGATATTTCAAATCTATATATATAAAATTGAAAAGAGATACACTGATTAAACAAAAAATCTCAGAAACTACCGAACCGATTATGATGAAATTTGGCAGGGAGATAGTTTATGCTAAGGAGACGTCAGCTAAGAACGGATTTTTGGAACTTTAACACATTTTTTTGAAAAATCATCCCTTAAAGGGTTAATTTAGGCGTTTTATCATAGTATGTAACTTCGTCATTTTTGAAGTTAAAAACATGAAAATTTACATATTAGGCCTAAATTAGAAACTAAATTTAAAAGTATTACGTTTTTTTGGAAAATCATCCCTTAAAGGGTTAATTAAGGCGCCGCAAGTTAGTATGGGAACTACATCAGTTTTGAAATAAGAAGGGTGAAAATTTGTATTTAAGCTTATAGTTAGACACAAAAAATAACTATATCACAGTTTTCTCGAAATTCATCCCCTAAAAATAGGGGTTGGTAGTCAACTACATACAAATCAGCTTCGCCAATTTTCGAGGTAGGTATAAATATGAAAATTTTTATGTAAGTTTATAGTAATAAACAAAAGTTAAATTTAACATATTTTTTTGGAAAATCATCCCTTGAAGGGTTAATTTAAGCGATATAACATAGTATGCAACTTCGTCATTTTTGAATTTAAAAACATGAAAGTTAACATATTAGTTAAAAATTAGAAACTTAATTTTAAGTATTACGTTTTTTTTAAAATCATCCCCTAAAGGGTTAATTAAGGCGGCGCAAGTTAGTATGGGAACTTCGTCAGTTTTGAAGTAAGAAGGGTGAAAATTTGTATTTAAGCTTATAGTTAGACACAAAAAAATATTGTATCACGGTTTTCTCGAAATTCATCCCCTAAAAATAGGGGTTGGTAGTCAATTACATACATACAAATCAACTTTGCCAGTAAATTTTGCCAGTAATAACTCTAAAAGTTATAAATGTTTTTTTTTTATGTAAGTTTACAGTTACACACGTTTCTTTTTTTTGGAAAATCATTCCTTAAGGGTTAATTTAGGCGATGGAACTTAGTACACAACTTCGTCATTTTTGAAGTTAAGAACATTTAAGAAATTCTTAAGTGTGCAAGTTAGTGTGGCAAATTCGTCAATTTTGAAGTAAGAAGGGTGAAAATTTGAATATAAGCTTATAATTAGACACAAAAAATAAATGTTTCATGATTTTCCCGGAATTCATCTCCTATGGGGCAAAACTAAGGGGATGTAAATATTTAAGAAACTTTGTCATTTTTGAACTCTGAAGTAATGTAAAACCTGATATGTAAGCTTATAATTAAGAACAAAAATAATTGTAAAAGGTTTTTTTAGAATTTCATCCCCTAAGAGGTAAATACAGGGGTTGCAAATTTGTCAGGAAATTCTTCATTATGAAAATTAATATGTAAGCTTATAGTGAGAAAGAAATTTTGTATAGGGGACTTTACGGATGGGAGGGGGAGGGGAGAGGGACAAAAAGCAGGAAAGGGACCGGGAGCGGGAGAGGGAGGGGGATAGTGGGCGGGAGAGGGATAGGGAGTGCGAGAGGGAGAGGAACAGGAAGTGGGAGAGGGACCGGGGGTGGGAGAGGAAAGGGTCAGGGACAGGGAGTGGGAGTTGGACCGGGAACGGGAGAGGGCGGGAGAGGGAGCGAGAGAGTGAGAGGGACAGAGAACTGGAGAGGAAGAGGGGCGGGGAGCGGCAGAGGGAGAGGTACTTGAAGCTGGAGAGGGACTGAGAGTGGAAGAGGAAGAGAGAAAGAGGGAGAGGGACTAACATTGAAATTAATAATCAATAAATAACACATCAATAACGTGTTAGAGCACCAAAAATTTGTTTTTAAAATTATTGTCTTTCTGTCTGTCTGTTTGTCTGTCCGGGCATCACATCAAAACCCTTGAACTGAGGAATGATTTGTGATTGTATCGTAGGTTTTACTTTATAAATTCCTAAATTCAATATAAATTAACCTGTTATTAAATTTTCTTCTATGAGGGGTACAAAATAAATATGATAAGCATAATTTCCGCGTGCGAAGCTGCGGGCAACTGCTAGTATTTGAATAAAACAAATAATAATCCCTAATAAGATAATATAAGATATTATTATATTTGTAGTTTTTTTAAACCAATTAGTAATCAAGCGATCACACTCGATTGGACAATCGCAGCGCAGTACGTGGCTTTACGGGAGCAATTATTATTAAAATAATTTAATAATTGAAGCAGCAGTGATTCACCGTTCACATTAATTGAGAATAATGCCGGTCAATAGTCTCAGTTAAAATTTTCTTTAAATGACCTTTAATCTCAAATGAATTGATTTAAATGTTCGCAGCAATGAGCACTTGAACACGAGTATGCAAATTCAAATACAAAACGTTCTTTACAAAGCAAATGTCTGAGGACAGTGACAGACAGGTTCTTTACTCAGTAAAATAATATCTCAATAGAAGTACATGCATACACAAGTACAGTTTGACGTCAATGCCCGCTATTATTTTGACAAATATTGTTTTGAAATTGGTAATTATCTTCCTTTTAAACTCAAGACAACCAATTAAATTATAAAAGATAATTGTAATGAAATGCATGTAGTTTAAGGGCAAGGTTGGACCTCCTCATTATGAGTTTGCTACACTTTGCATTTCCCTGATGATGTCCTTCGTCGAATCAAGTGATATCAAAATTGTATACTAGGTACTTTTGGCCTTAGAAGTACTTGCCTGCGAATATGGAATACATTTAATTAAACCACTACACTATCACCTACTACAAAATTACCAATTCATTCAGCATATTCCCAAGTTACCTGGTACGCACCTCTAATTTTTAAATTTTTAGTGCGTATTACAAGTTATTATCACTTGCTTCGGAGAAGGAAAACATCGTGAGGAAACCTGCACACCGGAGAATTCTCCATAAAGTTCTCCAAGGTGTGTGAAGTTTACCAATTGCAATGGCACTTGGCCAGCGTGGTAGACTATGACCTGTACCCTTCACGTGAGAGGAGACCCCGAGCCCAGCAGTGGGATAATTATGTTGTTGCTTGCTTTGCTTGCTATTCCCAAGTTCTTATTTTTGGAAAATCATTGAATTATTCCAGGTCATCATGGGTGGGGGTCGGAGAGAACTGACGCCAAACATATCCAACCCCATTACAAACTCAACAGGAAGACGACAAGATCGGCTCGATCTGACAGAGATGTGGCACCGAGACAAGACAGAAAAGAAAGCTACTCATCAGTACGTCACTGACCGAGTGGATCTGATGAAGGTGAGGACAGAAAAATAGAATTACCTTACAAAATACATCTTTGACTGTATTTCTTATGAGGTAAAAATGTTTCAAAAATGCCCTACCTTTCTCTGGTTCCTGTTGTATGGCATCTTAATTAGGAAACAATAAAGGAGGAAGTATAATTAGAAGAAAATAGAGGTACGTGATGGGATGTATGTAAAACGCCAATAAAATTGTTTCCAGATTCTCGAATCAGATGACCTACCAGAATACCTTCTAGGTCTGTTCCAAGATGATCACATGGAGTATCATCTGAAAGCCCATAATCAGCCTTCGCTGGAAGAGATGGTAGAAGTTGCAATCAAAATGCTGAACCGCAGTAGTAACGGATATTTCTTGTTTGTTGAAGGTCAGTATTTGATAAGTCATGCAATTTTTATACATAATATAGATTTTGATGCAGACCGCATTTCATCTTGATTGTAATAATATAATGTAAAGATTGACGTTTGACAATCTCTGTCTTTTCGCGTATAAAATAAAATAAAATCTTTATATTTAAAAGAGTGCTAAGCAGAACAAATAAATATATTTTGACACTAATAATTAAAAAAGACGCGCACGAATCCTCGCGCGAAGTCATTTTACCTGTCTCATACTTTACGATTACATTTTACTCTATAGATCTTTAAGGAAAATGTACATGTAAATTCAATGGGTTTAATGACAATGATAAGTCGGAAGGTAGACATGTTTTCCTGTTGGGTAAAGAGAAAATCAATGACCTTTCAAATACAACCGATGTTGTCACCAAGTTTAAATTAGCTGTCCTGACTAGGGATTTTCCAAGCATTTCTTTTAATGATTTTCAACAAATTGTTGTTGTTATTATTTTGCAAAAAAATACGTAGGATATACCATCTTACATTGATTGTATTATTATTGTAATGCAGACAAATACTAGCTTAATAACAATAAATTGTTTCAAATCTGTTTTTGTTCCTTTTTTATATATTTATATCTGTATCTATTTTTTATTCCATTCTATCTCTACTTTGGTTTCCATTTTGTTTTCAACAAGTTTTACCCGCGTTTTCACCCGCGGTAGAGATCGATTTTTTATCAATTTCGCGGGAACCCTGATTTTTCCGGAATAAAAAGTAGCCTATGTGTTAATCCAGGGTAAAGGCTATCTCTATTCCAAATTTCAGCTAAATCGGTTTAATAATTGTGGCGTGATTGAGGAACAAACATACAAACATCATCACAAAATTTCACATTTATATTATTAAAAAAAAATATGATTATTCATGGATATACGATTTTGGTATACAACAAAGTATTTCAAGAAATCTTTATCCTTCCAGGCGGTAGAATCGACCACGCACACCACGACAGCTACGCGCGTCTGGCTCTAGACGAAACGGTGGAGTACTCCAAGGCTGTAAGGAAGGCGAGGTCCATGACCAGCGAGGAAGACACCCTCATAGTAGTCAGCTCTGACCATGCTCACACCATGACTGTGGCTGGGTACCCTTCTAGAGGAAACGATATATTAGGTAACTGGAGTATTTTGGTAGTCTCGACTTCTCTAGACTTAAGTGAAATTAGTTCAAAATATAAATGATTGTAATTTTCAGTATACGTAGGTTATTAGAACCGCATGTTGGGTTTAGGAGGCCTACCATCTGAAGTATGCTCCATCACGCTGCTCCATTGCAGATTGGTAGAGCGGTTAGAAGTTACTCAAGTGTTGGAAGTTTTATGCCGCCTGAAGGCATAAAAATTGCTATCTTTATCTATACCATACAGTGGCCATCTATGTCTCTGCCACAACACGGCCACAGAACAGTCAGCGTCCAAAGAAATGTGGCCGTGTTAATACCATTACATGTTAGGCAATAACTCAGACTTTTCGAAACATCAAAGGATTGTAAATCTGGCCACTCCTGCGGGCTAACATGCTATATGTATAAGGCGCATTCCGGCACAGCCGTTTACAACGCTGTAAGATGTAGCAGGGGCGTAAAATAACAACCGGCACCGACTTTACGTATCATCCGAAGCATGGAAGCATACGGACCTTGTCCTGACCATGTGGTAATCCCCAGGTTCAGTGGACACTTCGCAGGGTGACGACGGCAAGCCGTATACCACCATCAGCTACGCCAACGGGAAGGGCGCGGGCGCGGGACACGACGGCGCCAGGATGGATGTCTCGCTGCAGAGCGGGTTTATCAACCGTATGTGGTTTTGTATTACAAGCTTTTTTTAATTTGCCATTTTGGACTCATCGCATATACGTCACACGGTGACGTGACCAACCTAAATAACGCTGTCGAAGTTTTCAAGATTACTAGCATTACAACGCTCCTATAAGATCAGTCGGGGCTCGGCAGCCCCCCAGGCAACTCCACCTCACCTGGCAGCAGATCCCCTTTTGCTAAACCTTCGTTGATTAGTTCATTAAGTAGTTTGTTACTTGTTAATAAGTGCTAGTAATTAGTAGTACATAAATGGTATGAGCCTCACGCCCCAACTCAGAGTCACTAACGATTACTGAAATAGCTCCTTAGTAAAGAATCGTCATACAAATTTAGCAAATTCTGTACTAAAGAGCTATTTAAATAACCGTTATTGATTCTGAATTGGGGCGTTAATCTTGCAAGCTGATTCAAACTACGAAATACATTTTATTCTGTGAGGTTGAAAAGGTGAAAATTTTATTATAAAAAATAAAAAATGGAGTATAGGACGCCCCCCGACCAGGTGGACTGACGACCCTAAGAAGACAGCGGGTATCCGCTGGATGCAGAAGGCTCAGGACCGGTCACAGTGGCGCAAGTTAAGGGAGGCCTATGTCCAGCAGTGGACCTCCAAGGGCTGATGGATGGATGGCTGGATTATAAAAATTATTTTAATTTGGCATAGCCGCTACTTAAATAGTTACAAATACTACTACAAATCTTACTAATTAAACTATCTTTTATTTACAGGCGAGCTAAACTATTCGTACCCTAGCCTGGTGCCTTTAGACTCTGAGACTCACGGCGGGGAAGACGTGGCCGTGTACGCTAGGGGACCCTGGCAGCACCTCTTCACGGCCAGCTACGAGCAGAACGTCCTCCCACACCTCATGGCGTACGCTATGTGCCTCACAGAGGACAAACATGACCAATGTGCAATGCGGCCACGCCAACATAGAACACTATGGACATCTAGCGGATATCTACACAAACCAAATAAGTATTCCTTCTTGAGTATCGCTGTGATAGTTAGTTGTATAAAATTAATACAATTTTAGATTACTAGAATTTTAAATTTTTAGATAGTATTATTATAGTGAGGCAGTTACTTAATTTATTGTGGTTATTTATTGATATTTATTTAGCAATGTCTCCAATATTATTGTGGCGAAAAGTGGGTACTTCGACCTATGTTTATTAGGAGAGTCGTAGCCAATCCTTAGCTTTTATTTACCGAAAAAGGTGACTTTACCTGAGGCTTTTAACTTCGTATGTCGGCTGTTTAAATAAAAAAAAAACCTCGCAAATGTATAATATACATTGTAGAGGGTAAGAATTGATGACTTTGATATTTTTACAATCGTCGTCGAAATCACGTATTTTGGATAATAATGTTGACAACGATGTAGTCCAACGTTATTCAATAATCTACAGGGTAAAGTAATAGCAAAAACACTGTAATGTTGTGATTTTTAGATAGTCCCTAGGCCACTGAATTGAGGCTTATGATAGATAGAACAATAAACGGCTGTTGGGAATGTATTTGTATAAGCCGCGGCATTAAAGAACCGAATCTAAAATGGCGGAATTATCAATACCCTCACTCGCACGTTTTTCCTGTATTTAGCGTGCGAGTGAGGGGGAATGATAATTTCCTCCATTTTAGATTCGTTTCTTTAATGGCGCGGTTTATAACTTAGTAACTATATATATGTA
This sequence comes from Thymelicus lineola, assembly GCA_963932265.1. Classification (NCBI taxonomy): domain Eukaryota; kingdom Metazoa; phylum Arthropoda; class Insecta; order Lepidoptera; family Hesperiidae; genus Thymelicus; species Thymelicus lineola. Next base: position 14,698,006 of record OZ010692.1, read on the forward strand.
TAATAGATGTTGTTTGTGATGTCAGCCATATTTTATCAGTACCTCAACCATGTATTATAGATAGGTATCACAGTAATTATGTATTAAAACTTAATGGGAATTGGATAAGTATGTAAATATCCTATTGTAACGACTGTTTTAAGGGACCAATGGAACGCACGGGAAATACTTCACGACAGAATTATTGTTTATCAGTCAAGCCCAAGGCTCAAAGATTTTTCGGATACAAACACAAACTGTTAAATTATGAATTAATGAATTTATTTTTATTAATTAATTTTGACTAATTTTATTAAACGCAAATAGGTATTATTGAAGAGCATTTAAATGCATTAAAATTTATCGAATATTATAAAAAGTAACCTATTGAGTACCTATAGATTTTAATATTACTTATGTTAGGTATAGAGTACAAAATAAATGTGATAGATTAAGAATAATACTTAGTTGTTATCTTCTGCCGAATTTTTGTCTTCCTTATTAACTGAAAACAAACATAATGTATTTTATTAGTTACTTTATGGAAAGCTATTTAAGAGATTTATAAAAAATATTCCAATTAAACTAGTTTTAGTTAAATATTGACACGGGATATAATCCTTTAAGAAAACCTTTTTCGTCTTTCTCTTTCCTCTTTAATCTTACACTATAAATATCCCATTATTTTATTTAAGCATTTACCTAATCGGTGTGTGTGAAGAGACTTCTTAAATTTTGTAATGTTAAAAATCCCATCGTTTATTCTTATTCTAAGATCCCATCTATATATAAATTAATATACAATGTGTCCGGTGACCGGTGTCGGAGCCTTTAATGGTATAAAATATGGTCAAATTTATCGACAAATCACCCCTCATATGATATTTTTCTCCAACCATAATGAAATGACAGCCATTTAAATTTTTGTGTACCAAAAAAAAGGCGCGTGTGTTAATTTAGCTATAACTTAACATTTCGTGGTCCTAAAAACACTAAAAAGGTTTTAATTTGTAGCTAAGGACTAGGCAATTAATTAACGTTAAAAAATTTATCAAAAATTATCAAAAAAAGTACCATGAAAATTTTTTCAATTACATTCTTTTAAAAAAAAGTTGGTTTTTTTTTAGTTTTCGTGATGTACTGAAAAATCCAAGCCATTATCCTATTTATTTTTCATTTTCAATAGACACTAGGGGATATTTCCTAAAAATAGACACCAAAGTGATAGGTCTAAGTTAAACAGTTTAGGAGTTATGACAATTTGAATATGACCCTTTTAAGACGGCGTTTATCCCAACAGCAGGTAACTAGAATCCTGCTTCGGTTGAAAAACATTCTGGGCATTTCTACAAAGGACGAGACTTTGCATTGTCGAAGCCTATTGTAGTGTTATTACATTTTGTGCACGATCAGGTAAAAAACAAAGTGTCATTAGTGTGATACTATTTCCAAAAAATAGACACCAAAGTGGTAGCTCAAGACGCAATACTGGAGCTACCATTGGCCTCCAGAGTTAGAAGGATTCTGCAGCTGGATGGTGCTCCCGCACATTATGCACTGAACGTGCAAACTTATTGCATAAAATTCTACAAGTCGGAAATGAAATAAGAGAAGACCGTGAGATGATTAGACGCTCGACGCATCACGTCTTAATAAGAGCAACAGCATGTCGTCAATGTTACGGAAGTCATTTAAAACAATGTTAGGGGTTCTGACAAATTAAATGCATGCAAGTAACAGTTTTTTTTAATTTCTCCCTACTGCCGGATCATATTATTCAAATTGGATCACAGTAACATTCAAATTATCAAAGCTCCTAAACTGTTTAACTTAGAGCTATCAATTTGGTGTCTATTTTTAGGAAATATCCCCTAGTATCACACTAATGACACTTTGTTTTTTACCTGATCGTGCACAAAATGTAATAACACTACAATAGGCTTCGACAATGCAAAGTCTCGTCCTTTGTAGAAATGCCCAGAATGTTTTTCAACCGAAGCAGGATTCTAGTTACCTGCTGTTGGGATAAACGCCGTCTTAAAAGGGTCATATTCAAATTGTCATAACTCCTAAACTGTTTAACTTAGACCTATCACTTTGGTGTCTATTTTTAGGAAATATCCCCTAGTATCACACTAATGACACTTTGTTTTTTACCTGATCGTGCACAAAATGTAATAACACTACAATAGGCTTCGACAATGCAAAGTCTCGTCCTTTGTAGAAATGCCCAGAATGTTTTTCAACCGAAGCAGGATTCTAGTTACCTGCTGTTGGGATAAACGCCGTCTTAAAAGGGTCATATTCAAATTGTCATAACTCCTAAACTGTTTAACTTAGACCTATCACTTTGGTGTCTATTTTTAGGAAATATCCCCTAGTGTCTATTGAAAATGAAAAATAAATAGGTTAATGGCTTGGATTTTTCAGTACATCACGAAAACTAAAAAAAAACCAACTTTTTTTTAAAAGAATGTAATTGAAAAAATTTTCATGGTACTTTTTTTGATAATTTTTGATAAATTTTTTAACGTTAATTAATTGCCTAGTCCTTAGCTACAAATTAAAACTTTTTTAATGTTTTTAGGACCACGAAATGTTAAGTTATAGCTAAATTAACACACGCGCCTTTTTTTTGGTACACAAAAATTTAAATGGCTGTCATTTCATTATGGTTGGAGAAAAATATCATATGAGGGGTGATTTGTCGATAAATTTGACCATATTTTATACCATTAAAGGCTCCGACACCGGTCACCGGACACATTGTATAATGCATAATTTTATTGTACTGTACCTAATAATTTAAACCCCGAAATAAAATACTTGAGCACTTTGTAAGCGTGCAAAGTGGGAACTGAATTTTAAGAAGCAATTTCAAAGCCGATTTCCTCAGATTCTTTTTCTTCTCTCTTTCTTGGCCGGCAACGGATCAGTGATGCCATTGATATCGCTGATATCCATGGGCGACGGTGGTCACTTACCATTTACCACTTACCAGGTGAATCGTCAGCTCGGTTGTCGACAATTTCCATAAAAAGATAGGTAAGAGTAGATATAGAAGTATGGATTAGGAGGACAGACGAACTTGACGAAAGTGCAATAATTGTTATTGCAATTTGGCTAAAAACAAAAAATGGCTAGATAGGTCATTGGACTATTATTATTAGTAGAATCGACAACGCGAACCGTTTGCGCAATGACTGTAGCCAATTGGCAACAGTTTTCAGTGGGGTTCAGTCGATTTTGAGAGAACGGGGGCTTGATATTGAAAATAGAACCTCCAGGCGCGACACATGTTTGTTCTGCGACCTATATTAGAAGATTTCATTGAGATATAGATAGATATTTTTGATTGTGCATTTGGAAACGTGATGTTTTTATGTTTAAATTATATTATCTTTACAGGAATTTGATCTACTACATAAGTGATAAAAATTTTGTTTACTAAAATAGCATTTAGAAGAATTATTTAATTTTATCCACTAAAATAATTATTGTTGAAGCAACAAAATATATTTCATTGTTACTATAATTATATTTTAATTTTTGTTGCAAATAGTTATAAAAATAAAAACATTTTGAAAGATTTGTTTTTCATTTTTTAAATTAAACACTAATAAAAACAAACGAATGTCTTTTTTTAATTCCACTTATCAGCGCCATCTATACAACGGACCTATAATTCGGCTTCCTTTCCTTACGAATTCAGTAATTAGTACTTCCAGTTTGGCGATAGATGTCGTAATCAGGCAAAAAAAATGTGCGTGGAATAAAGGCGGTAATGTTTGGGACACCTAGGTGAATTTTCCCAAGTCATGTAGGATAGAGTTAAGAAGAACTGACTCTATTGGGGAAAGTTGAAATCGTGTGAATTAACCCAGGTTATGGAGGAGTTTCGCGCGACTGCAAGCTGCTGCATTCCATTTTCTGTGGAGTTTATCTACCACCGCCTATTAATATACTATTTTAGGTACCAAATACATACCAAATACAAATTAACATGAAATTATTGGTGGCTGGTGCTTGTCACTTGTCATGTGGTCCCGATTAAAATCTGGCGAGTACTGTAATTTTGGAACTTTTTGAGTTATCCCCAATTTTGAAGTCGGTCATTAATGTCAGTCGATATTATGAAAAAATATTAAGAATTTGCTCAGTTTTTGGCTAATCAACAAGGTTGTTAGAAAGGACGACTACCTAATACAAAAAATTGCAAATTTGCTAAATTAACAATAAACATTAACAACAAAATTAACAATATAGGGGAGAACGGGGGCAAAAGTACCACGGGGCAATAGTAACGTTGGTGATATTTTGGTTGGCAAGCAACGCTGAAGAGTGTGCGGCCGCGGGGGCATAGGACGTGCTCGGGTAGGCTAACCACTGAGCAATGTGCTCCGAGCAGCGTGGACGTGTGTAATTGACTATTGTCATTTGGACAGCCCCGAAGTAATTTTTCGTACTTTGAAAAATCAGTTATTACTCTTTAATTTACAAAGTATAAGTATATTAACAACAAATATTATAATTCATATATATCACACAATATAAACCTTACCGCAAAAGTAAAATAGTGTTCAGAGTTTCTGATTTATTTTTGTTTTTAAATAAAACAGTCTTTAGGAATAATTGTACCATTTTTTTCGGGGTCAATAGTAACGTTACTATTGACCACAGCACTGACAATTACAAATGACCCCGAGGTGAAAATAATTGTTTTACCTAATTTACATACATATATGTTTTGAGCCATTATGAAATCTTTAGTATTTTCATACTACTAAGTGGACGCCAGCAGCTTCGCTCGCGTGAATTAGAAAATGCGGTTTTCGAAAAGTTTCGTTTATCTTAGTTGTTATTCTCTTCGCGGGAAAACCTCTACCCAGTAACACCTACACCTTAACCCGAATAAAATATTATATTAATGAATCTGCAGGTGATGGCTGGGCAGTTATTACGTCATTTCTATCTAGTCAGAACTTTTATCCTTTTTTTGTTTTTCTAATATCATTGTTCCGTCACCTCTTCAACGCGTTTTAGGTCGAAAATACAAAAACGCTTAATTTGTATTGGAGATCACATATTAAACATCATATTTTATTAAACCTTAATAAGTGATCTAAGTATATCAATAATTAAAGTGTCATCAATCGCAAATCTAGGACAAAAACATTCGTCCGGAAGCGCATTTTGGAAATCTTAAATACCTACATTTATTTGCCTTTTTTCTTTTATTTTTACACTAGCTATTGCCCGCAGCTTCGCACACGTTCATCCAATCCATCTTTGGTCTGTAGCACCGACTACTCATGTGGATCCCCTTAACCGGATTCAGAGATGGGCTGTTCGTATTGTTGGTTTGTGTGGTGCTTGTAATCTTTTTGTTCGCAGTAATATGACAGGGGTTAAATGTAACAGGGAGTTTGTTAGTAACACACACGTTTTCATACAAATTTGTTGTTGTTGATTATTGTTGATTCATCAAAGAAATATACGATTTAAATGTTATTTAATGACGTAGTGATTATAACTTGTCTAAAATTGTAATTTTAGATAGTAATATATTCCCTTTTGATCAGTTATAAAGAAAAGTATATACTTCTTTGTTTCGAAGCGGCTTGAAGAAGTAAAAGCATTTATTTTTTAGTTACCAATTAAAATACTGATTGTATTTAAGATTGTGATTGTTTTTAAAATTAAAATATGGCTAAATTCATTAACATTGTCATTTTATTGTTCATCAAAACAATGTTACAAACAACCCCGCACTATGGGTCAATTGTAACATTCGACACTCCTTTTTAAAAGTGGGATTGCATCATAATTACGATTAGTACTCTAACGTTGACTAGATAAGTTGGTAGACACTTAAACTAAGTTTCTTAGAGAATAGCAGGATTTTGTTAGATATCAACAGTTTTGGCACAATCGGCCACGAACTAAAAACTGTTACTTTTGCCCCCGGTCTCTCCTACCGTTCCAGATTAATTCCATATTTTTTTATTAAGTTAATATTCGAATATAAACACGATAATAGCAATCGGAAAGACTTTCCGATTGACCATCGTGGAGTCAACTTACCCTGAGGATGCTCCGTTTTGGGGCGAAACACGTGTTGGTGCTGGTATACATATATGTTGGTATATACCTACTTTAAATTATTGTAGTGCAGGTTTCCGTTGTAAGGAGGGCAGTGCCGTGTATGTTTTAAAGTATATACCATCATACATGTTAACCGCGGATTGTTGCAAAGTATCTAGACTAATAGGTATTAACTTAATAACAATGGATTTCCGCAAAGTAACGCCATTTTTTTCACATTTTACTGAAGATTGACTCCATGAGGCATTGAGGGATCTCCTCAAATATAATACCTACAATACAATGTATATTGTTTTTCAAAGGCTATTTCAACGAAGTCGGTTGGTTGGGTAACGGCACATTGACTGGCCTATTTATCAGTATTATCAATACCTATTATTCCTAACCTCTGACATTATGAAATATGTACATATGTATATAAGGAAAAAACAATTAGATGAGTATGTCTCAAAGACGATAGTAACTGAGGAGCTTAGATTATGGATATGTAATGGATAGGCCGTAACTCGGACGTTCACTTACGATTATTTCAAAATATTTGGCTGGCTAAGCTTTCACCCATTAATGGCCTACTTCTGAGCAGGGGTTTCTCATGAGGCCACACCTCGCTTATCTACCGTCAAGAAAAAAAACAATAACTCCACTCAATCATAACAATACCAAATTAACAATAACTGAAGACTATAAACCGTACAACCAGTACCAATTGTACTAATTGTACCAAAAATGCTAATTTGACTTGCTTCCGAGTTATAAATGCGACCTTCGCGTAGACAATGTTGACGATTATAGTGCAACTCAATTATAATATCATTGGTGCAACTAGTATTTTTTTTCTTTTATAGTCCAGTCAAGGAATGACTCAAAAGAGGGTATAGAGTGCGTGAGCGGGAACCTAAGCGATTTCTTCAGAAACTTGTTCAGGGTGCTTAGGGTGATAAAATACTAAAAGTCCCCGCGTCTAGGGGGTGAGCCGGAGGGAAGGGGGGGTTACAAAGGTCTCAATTTTAGGTTTTTCGCCAATATCTCAAAAACGGTGCGTTATAGCGAAAAATGTTCTAAGATGAAATGAAAGCTTATAAAATTCTCTATAACTTTAATTCTATACACTTTTTCCGTATCTCCGATCGTTTTTGAACTATACGGTCCAGAAATGTAGCAATTGAAGTTGTTCAGCGTGATAACAGCGTGATTCACATCAGCTGTCGTAAAAATGACACCTGAACTGATACCATTAAAAAGATGTTAGGCAGGCATCTTTATATAACGAAGAGGCAGTTCCGTTGCAGCTCAGATTTTCTGCTGCACCAATTGACTTCAAGAATTATTGTTTTTATGTACATATTGCCTCAATGAAGATATAAAAAAGCCTTTGAAAAAAAGGTGGGTTGTACATTCAGTTGAGACTCTAGCTGCTAAATATTGTATCAAGCAGGTATGTTCTTCGAGAAATGATGCCTGGGGTAACGAAGTTCTTGATATTTTTTCCTGCATTACCGATATTGTTGCTGAAGGAGCAAAATATCACGAAGACACTATTACTCACTTGTGAAGCCTGTCAGTTACCCAAAACTCTACAAAACTTAGATCTCTAGAGATACCCATGTCGTAGAGGCTATGGAAGAAATATTTGCTTACATGGATTACTTTCCCACGATGAGATCCTCGTTTTTTTTGTTTGTTTTTGTTAAAAAGCTTTTTTATATCTTCATTAAGGTAACATGCACATAAAAAACAATTATTCTTGAAGGCAAATGGTGGAGCAGAAGGTCTGAGCTGCGACTGCCCTGCCTCTTCATTAGATAAAGATGCCTGCCTAACGTCTTTTTTAATGGTATCAATTCGGGTGTCAGTTTTATGACAGCTGATGTAAATCAAAAGGGATGTCAAGTCAAGGAAACTTCGATATTTGCCGTCTTTCCTTTCCTTACTAGCTTTAATACGACCCGGCATTCCCTTTCCTTTCCCTCAGAGACATCGTTACTTCCTTCAACGACATTCTCGTCATACAAAATGCATACAGGACTCTTATTAGTACTCATGTTGGATAACCCAATTGTGTTACTAATAACAGTGTATGTATATCTGAAAAGAATATTTTGTGGCTGCCCCCCTGCATTACCGGCTAGACTACCGTGCCAGACAAAATAAATTTGCGAAAACCTATAATATCATAAGCCCGAAGGCAAGTATACAATATCAATAGGAGTTTTAGCCAAGAAGGTCGCGTTTCCTACAGCGAGCATTAAAGATATTGAGCGAAAAGAAATCTTCATCAATATCATGATTGTTTTCCCGCCTCTGCTCAGTTATCCACTGTTATAAAAAACGCGATTTCTTACTGTTACTGCCTTTACTACGTGGAGGTACTCCCAGCTTAGGTTACTATAAATTTTAAGATAATTTTCGCATCAGGTAATGGTTATCACGCTGAATTACTTTAATTTCGACATTTCTGGAGCGTGTAGTTCAAAAACGGTTGGAGATATAGAAAAAGTGTATAGAATGAAAGTTATAGAGAATTTTATAAGCTTTCATTTCATCCTAGAACATTTTTCGCTACAACGCACCGTTTTTGAGATATTGGTGAAAAACCTAAAATTGAGACCTTTGTAACCCCCCCCTCCCTCCGGCTCACCCCCTAGACGCGGGGACTTTTAGTATGTTATCCCCCTAAGCACCCTGAATAAGTTTCTGAAGAAATCGCTTAGGTTCCCGCTCACGCACTCTACAACTACTTTATTGACTGTACTATTAGTAATATTATTTGAGTCTGCTTGCTACGCTACAGCGTGCCGAACCATGTTCATGCTATGAACGTTTCAGGCACGGAAAGCAACACACGCTATCGGCTACTGTCTACTATCATATGCCCAACCCTCTCTCGAGTCATCCGTAAAATGTGTAAATTTACGTATTTTTTTACAATATCAAGAACAGTTAGTTACTTTTCAGTCATCCATCTTGGAGGTCCACTGCTGGACATAGGCCTCCCTTAACTTGCGCCACTCTGACCGGTCCTGAGCCTTCTGAATCCAGCGGATACCCACTGTTTTCTTCAGGTGGTCAGTTCACCTGGTCGGGGGGCGTCCTATACTCCGTTTTCCGAGACGTGGGCGATATTCGAGGACCTTTCTTCCCCAACGGTTATCGGTCCTTCGCACTATGTGGCCCATTGCCACTTCAGCCGGCTAATTCTTTGAACTATGTTGTTTTTTTTATGAAAATAGCCGACAAACGAGCTGACGATCCACCTGATGGTAAGTGGCTATCGCCGCCCATGAACATAAGCAACACCAAAGGCATCACTGATGCGTTGCCGGCCAAGAAAGAAAAAAGAAAAAGAAAGAAAGAACTGGCTCTCAAGCCCCCAGCCGGAACACGACGAGTCGTTTGGCGGCTGACTCATGCTCAAGGGTGATAGCTATCCAGGCGAACCCCTGAAGAAATAATAATAGTAATAATGGTATTAATTAACAATTAAAATCAATACTACTAATATAATCCCTCCGAGGGCCCTACCACCAGCGGGCCGGATTTAGTCGCCTGTGGGATTGGGGTTAGTATTCTATATGGGGTTAGTATACGGCTACCCTTACCCTTGGCGGCGGCTTATGGTTACCCTTGTTCGTCTACTTTTCAGTCAACAAGTAATAAAAGGTTGTAAGTTTTCTACTCACACCTTGGAATTTTCTTGCCAGGACTTCTTCCGGGTCTACTCATGGGTAATTCTTAGTTTTCCTCCCAAAATGTTTGTAAAAATAAGTATGTTTTATGTTTCATTTCATTTGAAGCGGTGTCTCGTTTGTAATATGCGACGCGTCGGTAACTCCTAGTGTCTCGGAACACAAAGGACTAAAATTATTTCCAGTTTTTAAGATACAGTTGTTTTATGAAAAGGGAATTCCATAATAGGGTTGAATATAGCTTCAGTAAGAGTAATAAGGATAAGTAGGTTACGTGACCAATATAATGTATTTGCTAGTAAAATTCTAAGAAACAGTTTCTTTCGAGATTGAACCCGCGGTTTAGTGACTAACCGAATCAAAAAACCCAAATGAGGGGTAGATTCTATTTACTTCCTTAGGGTTTTATAATACAGGAGGTATTGAGTCGAAAATCAATAATAGTTACTATTTTATTGACTATTGAATAAAAGTTAATTATTTAGATTTTTTTTAACTGTCCTTTGCTATTGTTTAAATTAGAGATCACTGAGTTTCCTATTCAGAGTTTGATGGCAGTTTACCAGAGAAGAGAATCTACAGTCTCTACCTACACCATATATTATAGTCAATATACATATTATTTTTTCGTAACATGAAAATAACAAGCAAATTACCTTTTTAATCGACTTCAAAAAAAGGAGGAAGTTCTCAATTTGACCGTATTTTTTTGTGTGTTACAATATAACGTTTTACTAGATGCGCCGATTTTGATGATTCTTTTATATTCGAAAGCTGAAGCTTGTCATGTGTGCCCGTTTAAATTTTTGACAAGATTAGTTATCCCTAATTTTGAAGCCGGTTTTTTTGAAAAATAAAATGTACATTTTATACACTGTACTTTTATTGCTCTGAAATTTTGATTTAATTAATCAATGATAAATCTCAATATATCATACAGGTACTAGAAGTATCTTGTTCCGTAATTAATTAATTTTCCAACGCCACGCCTTACCCAACTTCCGACTCTTGTTTTGCACTGTACATATGTATGTTTTGGCGGGGGAGGGTCAATCATAATTTTTTTTTGGCTCGAGAAGTGTAAATCTGATTTTTTTGTTTTCTAATCAAACTCTTCCATTCCAATATTCTTCTTCTATTATACAAAACAAAAACCGGGCAAGTGTGTGTCAGGCCACGCACAATGTAGGGTTCGAAATAGTTTTATCGAAATAATTAGAAATTCGCTCCATTTTTGGTTAGGTTTGCCAAGGTCGTCAGAAAGAAAGGACGACTACAGACTATAAAAAATTGTGTTGTAGACTGTAGTTTGCTATCAACAAATTAAAACGAAATAATTAGACATTCGCTCCACTTTTACCGAGTTTTACTTAATTAACAAGGTCGTCAGAAAGGACGACAGTTTCAAAAATTGTGTTGTAGTTGATAACAACCAATAAAAGAAAGTGAAATGACAAGAACACATAATTTGACTTATACAAATCTCAAAAGATCTCAATAGCGTGATTCAGTTATTATTATACACAGCGCCATCTAGTCTGTGGATGCGTAAACACAACTCCAGAAATTTTAGCTGGGTTAGGGACCGCGTGGACCTGGTGAGGGACCTCAATCATAGGCTACAAAAATACATTGTTTGTATTTTATACGGACCAAACCCACGGAACGTTATTTTTGGTAGCCATAGACCTCATCGTACAGGGGTTTTATATAATATACAATAGATTATTGTAACCTCCTCCTTTTTTTTAAAAGTCGGCTGAAAAATACCCTTGACTTTACAATTAAATTTTTTATTCAGAATATAACATGAATAATTATAATATAATTATGAATAATTAAAATAAAATAATAATTTATATATTTTTATACTATTATTTATATGACATCGTTATAAAAATCATGGTTACGTAAAAATACATAAATGGCAACCTCCTCCAACGTATATTTATGTCGAATAATCTTTAGAAATAATGAACAAAAAAATTGCTAAGTATCATATCAGAAGCGCAATCAGAAATTAAACACAATTACAGAATTGGTAAGCAGTGATAACCTAGCGGTTAGAACGTTGGTCTCCTGAACGCAGGGGCCCGAGTTCAAATCCTGGCACGCATCTCTAACTTTTAAATATTATGTGCGTATTACAATTTAATCATCACATGTTTCGGTGAAGGAAAACATCGTAAGGAAATATGCAAACCAGAGAGTTCTCCATAATGTTCTCAAAGGTGTGTGAAGTCTACCAATCCGCACTTGGTCAGCGTGGTTGACTATGGCCTATTCCCCTCACATTATGAGAGGAGACCCCGAGCCCAACAGTGGGACAATTATGGGTTGTTGCTTTTCTTTTTACAGAATGGTATAAAAACGTGGCCTTAAGCCGGAGAATTGATTTGTTCATTTATAAATTATGGAACAAAGTGCGGTTGAGAGAACATGTTACATATGTACAATGGCGTATCACATACAATAAGACAGTTATAGGTATAATATTTTATTTACAGTATCAGTTCTTGGATGCCTATCATACATAAGTAAGATTAAATTTAGTATTGGTATCATCAACATCAAGGTTATAATTTCGTTTGTCTGTCAAAAGTGATTACGAGTATAAGACTATTTTATCATACGGAAACAGGCGCTTCAAGTTAAAAAGGCCTATTTGAAAAAAGAGACAAGGAATCTGCATTAGAACTGAAAAATAAACCTTTTTAATACTTTTATTTTATGATTTTGGAAAATGATGTATCGATGAGTTTTTACTTCTCTCGAAATTAGGATTGAAGTTTTCTCGTATAATTTTCACTTTTAATTTTGTTCCATTCTAAATAAACGTCGCATAATGAGGTTAGCTATATGTGATGTCATCATAATTATTTAAACTAAAAAAACGAAAAAGAAGAGTAAATCCAGCTCTTCCCCAAACGGAAATTGAACCCGAAACTTCTTAAGTTATTTTGCTTGTCCTCTACTTGGTGATGTGATTTTAAAATTACCCATAATTAGACCAACAGAATGGTAATTTTGCATAGTCTTTCATCCATTATTAACCCATGAATGAAGTAGTATATGTAAATATATAAAGTAGATAAAGGTTTAAAGTTATGCATACATATCATATGAAAAATTTATATTATTAAGTTGATGACTATTATTAATTGTTTATAATGTTTAAAATTAACTAAATTAAGTCCCACAGCTGGGCTCGAATCACCTCTATCAATGATAGGGGGCTAAGGCCGTAGTCTGGCTGCGTGAGATTCGACAACTAAGAAAACTAATTAAGTTCAATGTCGGCTCTACGCATGCCTATGTTCCTCGAAAACTGCGCTTTTAAGTGACACGAAGAGAGCGTTCACTGCAGTATCAGGGTAACTGTGGACTGATATTGTCCTATCAATAAATATATTAATAATATTATAAGTTTCAACAAATGATTATAGTTAAAAGTGAAAATAATTTTAATACAAGTTTTTTACTTTAATATTGCAATTAGATTATTTTTACATTTCTGAGCGGGATAACATTTTATAAAGTAGTGTGTGATAAATATTAAATATATTAATAAACATTAAATGTTTTAATCGTTATGTATCTATAATCGAAAATAAAATTTGAAATTCATAGTTTTGACTCAGATAAATTATTTAAAATCTGTGAATATCGTGAGGTATTAAAAACTTAAATATGTGTAAATTTCAAAAGTGCATTTATCAAGTATAAAAACTGTTAAAAGTTATAATAATAAAGCAATTATTGCAAATTGTTTTTCAATTCAAATATGTACTATATAGTGTTCTAAAAATATTTATTTATATGTGCTAAATGATTATCGTTCGTTGTAATAAAAATTAAGTGTTATTCAAAATGTGTGTACTCGTATATCCTTGTATGTCAAATATTGTGTTGTTAATGTGTGTGGTTTTGACAACCGGCAGGAGCGTATCTAATAATAAAAGTAAGTTTGTGTGTTCTCAAATATTGTTATCTAATTATTATTAGTCATATGTCGATAGTATTAAGTCATGCCTTAGTTTGTTTTATTACTAGACAACAGCCTAGTAACGAAAGTATCATAATACGAGGAAATCGCCCTCACTTCGCTTCGGGAAAAATAGTGAAAAAAAAAATTATAGCCTGTGTCACCCAGGGATAGTGTAGCTTCCCAACAGTGAAAGAATTTTTCAAATCGGTTCGGTAGTTTCGGAGGCTATTCAATGCAAACAAACAATCAAATCTCTCCTCTTTATAATATTAGTATAGATTACGAGTAGGTATATTATCCCGGCGGAAATTAAGTGGTGGTATAATCAGTGAGAGAATTAGAGATCGGTTGAGTCAGTAACTCGAATAGTGATCATTGACCACCGTCTATTAGTTAAACAGGTGACCATTATTGGTAAAATTTGTGACCTGAGAGCTAACAACTCTTAATAAGTGATCAACGCTGCCTATGGGTCAATAAAGACTGAAAAGACAGTAATATCAGTAAAGATGGTATAAAAAAACCAGGCAAGTACGTGTCAAGTACGTTTATCAACATAGCCGTGATAGTTTTCCTTGTAAATTCATCATATAACGTATTTTTGTATTTTTGAGATTTTTAACCGACTTCAAAAAAAGGAGGAGGTTCTCAATTCGACTGTATTCATTTGTCCAACTGCAACCGTTTAGCCGGCAGGGGGATACACTTGACTCTAACTAAAATTAGCAATTTAAAGCTAAATATTTCGCAAACGAACCCCTAATTTCAAAAATGGTCTTAAAGGACCTATAATATTTTTGAAAGACTTTTTCAACGACACCCCATACTATAGGGCACGCTACGAATAAAAAAATCATCCTCATTTTACCTACCTGTAGGGGAGGTACCCTGAAAAAACAAAGTTTTTCAATATTTTATTCTACGATTCTAAAGTTTTAATAAATATGAATATCCACGCACTCAGGATCTTGGCGCTTTCCTTCGGGCAGACGGACGAACAGACGGACAGACGGACGGACATAACAAAACTATAATTATTTCTTTTTATTATCTCTTTGTTTTCTTCTCGTTAGTCTGCTATTTCTATAAAAAGTATGAGGAGTTTCTTTCGCCATCTTCTCTTCCATTACAAAGTCGAAATGGTGGCAGAATAAAAAAAATATGTTCTTAAAAAATATGCAAGATGTGCTAGATACCCACCTCGTGTCACAAACGATTTCACAGACGCATTACCGTTATAGAAGCGTGGAATTTTGATACTGCAACTCGTTACTTTTACAATTGATCTTGATTGACTAACAAGGGTAGTAGTCAATGATAATTTACATGTATGGATTGTAGTATTGAACCAGGCAGACAGAACCATACATCTTAAATCATTCAGGGTATATTATTGCTATACAAAATTGTATACAAACTAAATATTTTGATATACTATACATATTTCTTGAATTTCAAAGACATTAATAAAAATAACCCTAAAATACGAAATGTAAGACTCTCAAGTTAATAATTTAATTTCCAAAATAACAGAATTCTGTCACAAAACAGATAGACCTTGTGTTGTGTCACACTTTAAGTATTTTGACAGGTGATTCTAGTAACCCAAATTGAATCGACATGTGTTGCATTGGTAATAGGCGTTTTGATTGCATCACACATACGTTAGAAGCCTTCTAAAATGCATTGCGAGTTGCGACGTACTGACATGTAAACTAATTCTTCGTTATACACAGAGACTAACAACCAATTAAACGACCCTATGGCTTTGTAGTGCTTGTATGTTAATGGACCCAGTTCAATACCTAGCTGGCGCAGATTTTTAGTATATAGATATAGTGCGTCAGATAAATGTGAAGATATTATGTTAAATTTTAATAGGCTCAAAAATACAGATAGGGAAACAATCATAAGCTGGTCATATACGATCAGTCAAGTTTGCAGTTTGACTTGATGCGTCATCCAGTTTGCATGAGATACGTAATGGTCAAACGTGACAGCATGCCGGGTCAAGTCCGCTGCAAACTTGACAAATACTCTAAACTTGATCGTGTATGGCCAGCATTAGGTATCTGCAATAGACTAAGGTGGGGCACAATTTTACATCTATACTAATATTATAAAGAGGAAAGATTTGATTGTTTGCATTGAATAGGCTCCGAAACTACTGAACCGATTTGAAAAATTATTTCACTGTTGGGAAGCTACACTATCCCTGGGTGACATAGGCTATATTATATTACTATTTTTTTTTACTAATTTTCCCGAAATGAAGCGAGGGCGATTTCCTAGTATGTTATAATATGACATTTACAATAAAATTTGTATGAGTTAGCTGTCTATATTGCCCCGACTTACACTACTTCAGTTATGAGCCCAATCTGATTTTTTAATATTCATTCTTGACAAAAAATAACCGAGTTCAAAATTAGGGATAACTCAAAAACTACTCGTCAGATCTCGCTCAAATTTAAGTGGGATCACATGACAATAATCATCTAAATCGGTTCACCCAGTCAAAAGTTCTGAGGTAATAACCAAAAAAATATACAGTCGAATTGAATACCTCCTTCTTTTTTGCAATCGGTTAAAAATTTTACATGTTTTCACAATGTTGTGTGTTATCATTTGCAACTGGAGCAGATATTTTTTGACAGTTCAATGTCTTAAATGTACTACGCCAACCGCAACACGGCTATCTAATGAGTGCATGAGATTAAAAGCTTTTTTATCATGATACTATAAGAGAAATGTGTTAATAAAATATTTATTATTCAGTCGTGAACATCTTATATATAAAATTCACAATGTTAGTTACCATATTCCTCCGAAACGGTTTGACCGACTGATGCATATTCAGTAGATCTTAGAGTCAGCTACTATCTATTTTTCATACTCCTTAGTGATAAGGGTTGTATACCCCTAACATTTTATTTTTAGTTTTTGGACAAAATTGTTTATCTATACTAATATTATAAAGAGGAAAGATTTGATTGTTTGCATTGAATAGGCTCCGAAACTACCGAACCGATTTGAAAAATTCTTTCATTGTTGGGAAGCTACACTATCCCCAGGTGACATAGGCTATATTAATTTTTTTTTACTATTTTTCCCGAAGCGAAGTGAGGGCGATTTCCTAGTTTTTTATATTTTTATAATGTGGCATTAAAAAATACATACAACGCTAAATTTTTACCCTTCTAACACCAACCCCTAATTTTAATATGATTGTTAGGCGATACGAAGTTGACCCGGTCAGCTAGACTTCAAAATATGAAGTACATTCTTTCCAATAACAATAAAGAAGAATCGTCGAAATCGGTTGGCGTAACATTGAGTTATTCGTCCATTTGTCGTGCAAATACTTAATGCAAATTTAAGACTTATATGGTTTTCTCATGGATGCCATCGTCAAATCTCACTAAAATTCAACTGGGACCACATGACAAGCACCAGCTTTCGATTAACAAAAGAATCATCAAAATCGGTTCAGCCAGTCGAAAGTTCTGAGGTAAAAACATAAAAAAGTACAGTCGAATTGAGAACCTCCTCCTTTTTTTGAGGTCGGTTAATAAAAATACGTCAATTTACAGCCTGAAATATAAACAGTAACGCAATATACCTACCGACTTGTATGTAGGTATAGTATAAAACTAATAGGCCAGTGCCGATACCTCTGAAAACGGTAAAAAATGAAAAAAAAAAATAGTAGGATAAAACCTATTGCAAAAGGAAGAGAATATAACAAAAATTAAAGGAAAAATAATTTACGGGCGATCTGAGGTCGGGAAGTGGGGGGGAGGGGGGCTTTAAGGGTAAAAAACGGTTTATCTCAATTTCCAGCAAAACTATAAGTCCTATGGAAAAAAGTTAAATGGCAAAGTTGTGGGTAATAAACAGGTCTACAACTTTTGTATTTTCACTTTTTTACATAACCTCAAAGTTTATGTGAAAAATTCAAATAACTAAGTTTTTGGTTTTTTATTTTTATCTTTTACAAAAATATTTCTTTTTTCACGAAATTTGGTGAAAACTTACCTTATTATTTCTCAAATATACTGTATTTTTTTGATTTGAAATATTTATTTTTTCACCTTATTTTGACTTAATATCGAAAAATCACCCTAATTTTCAATCGAAAATTCACCCGCCAAAATATCCGCTTTTTTAAAAAAAATCGGTGATCTTTTTATTTGCTAATATCTCTTTTTCCTTATGGTATAAAAAAGATATACACTACTATGGTACATTTTCTCATTAAATGCAATGAAACGACAACTATTTTTGCATGTTTTTTGCAATCTTTATGGATTTGTAATTTTTTTGCTTATTAATTGAACATGGATTTTGACGTTTTTCGATTAATTAAAGTGTAAATTTTAATAAATAGCTCAAAACTGTACATAAATATTAAAAAATATATTAAAAAACTCGAATCCGAATAATTTTTGTGAAAATAGTTGTCGTTTCATTGCATTTTCTGAGAACATTTTCGATTGAAAATTAGGGTGCTTTTTCGATATTAAGTCAAAATAAGGTGGAAAAATAAATATAACCATCTTGATCACGTCAGTTTTCAAACAAAAAAACCGCATCATAATTCATTTGGTTGCTACGTTTGGGAGCTACGATGCCACAGACATACACAGAGACATTTTAAACTTATAACACCCCCTTTTTTGCGTTGACGTTTTGACGTGATCAAGTCCCGCGATGGGTCAATGCGGCAGTTGGCTATGGTCATATTGGTCATGCGTCGTCACGGGCTCAAAACTCTACAACTGCCTTCCACCTTGGATATGAATCTCTCTATCTCATCGAGTTCATGCCAATGATATTATAAGTAATAAAGAGGTAGATATGTCACTAGCACGCCGAAGATGAAGATCGTAAGAGCAGTCAATTGACCTCGTCTGCTCGTAGTCGCTCTGTCAATACAAGACGAAAAGCACGCTTTTGTTGATGTCAGAAGTGCTTGAGATTTGACATACAACGTTAAAATGCCTTCGGGCTTCGGGTATTATTGTAGTGTGATCGGTGTAGTGAAACAAAAGATAAACGTGTGTTGTAGCTCTTTTCGAAACAGATTTTTTGGTTGATTTGTAAGAGCATGACGTATCTAAAGTTTTTAAATGTCATTGCTTCTGCACCTAAGTGTGTTGTTGCCAGGCGTCTTGCGATAATATGTGTACCTACCAGCTCAAACAGAAAAAGTAATTCATAATTATTCTATGTCTTATTTACTTTATATTTACGTAAGTAACAAGTTAAATATTTAGTCAAGCCCACATAATTGTGTACGATGTTTTTAAAATAGCAAGTAATATTTAATGATTTCCGAAATTATTGTTTCATATACAACAATGAAATAAATTATAATATGAGTACATTGTTCTCGAGTAAGTACTTTATTGATATTATAACTATGACTTAAGTTAGCGAACTATAGATTTATAAGAACGGGTATAATTAGGGTGCAAAATAGAAAAAGTAATCTACATACGTAATTACACTGTGATTTTTTTATGTATTCGACAATTTTGTTCCTATGGTCACATAATTTGTAACATAATTTTTTTGAAATTTATTTCCATAGTTATACGCATTTTTCATTTAATTTCATTTAATTTTAGTCCTTCGTAAAAACAGCTTAGTCGTTGATAGCACAGCTGGGCATTATTTGAACAGAACTACAACTAACATGAAGACAACTACAATAACTCCGAAATAAAATAAATATCACATGCTGACTACATGTATGGAAACCTATGTAGCTATATAAAAATACAGCTGCGTTTTCAAGGAATTTCGTTTACAAAAGTGAATAGAGCAATAATTTATCATACTAAGCGTTGTCCTGAAAAGTTACTGTTTTGCAGATAGTTTCTTACAACATACCGACTTAATGTAGATACTACCGGTTTTCTCCAATACACATAAGGATTTCCCACTTAATATGTATAGATGTCATTTAACTTCAGTCATGTTTTTATTATAATGATTATTGTCAATGATAACATTACAGTTCATAACGTTAAATACTAATTATTACTAGTCATTATTTGTTTAGGTTAGATGTTTATTATATTTAGTTGTCTTATTTGATTTATGGAAGTAAAAACTCTATTGAAGTACCTAGTCGTCTCAAGAACCTATTAACTAGTAAAATATCTTGAATAATTCGTGGAGATTGACTCACGCAAAGTTATTACCTTATGATGAAACATTGAAGGTCTAGCAGTTAATCGTGTTGGCTAATTATTTCGAAGTTATAGTTAGGTACCTACCTAGATTTCAGAAAAAAATTGAACATTTTCTTTTTCCGTTTAAGGTTTTTTTAATAAGTGAATTTTACATTTAGGTATGTGCACTAGGTACAACAAAAGATCATTTTGTCATGACCACGTAAGATATTATGTCATCAATAATGCGATCCAAATAAATATAAAGCGCTTGTAAGAGCCAATAACGAACAAAACGAATCCCCCCACTACCCGCACTGAAGGCAATGAGTAAATAAAGTACAAAGTGGACATATAGATGAGTTGATACAAATAATGCCTAACATCACTTAACTCAATCTATAATAACCCCTTTTTAGGTAGGGGGAGTTCGCTAGATATCGTCCACTTATGGATTTACCAACTTTGAATACAGAAATAAAAACATCAGTTTGAAACTAAAAATTCTTCCAACGTATTTAATAAACATTTCATTTTTATTTAACGTAAATATTGAATTTTATTTTATTTGGCACCAAGAAGCTTCCGAAAATGTGTCTTGGTAATTGTTGGACTTGCGCCTTGTCTATACTAATGTTATAAAGAGGAAAGATTTGATTGTTTGCATTGAATAGGCTCCGAAACTACCGAACCGATTTGAAAAATTCTTTCACTGTTGGGAAGCTACATTATCCCCGGATGACATAGGCTATATTATATTTTTTGTACTATTTTTCGCGGGCGATTTCCGAGTTTTTAATAATTTTGAACCAAACCACTATGCTAGTGCAAGCAAAATTTCCGAGCGATGACTTACAATAGTTACGAATTACGATCGACTTTGCCGTTTTCAATATTCTATCTATTCACAATCCATTCACAATAAATACATGCCTGCACTATGATATTCGGCATTGTAGGTGACTTGGACTCTATAATGACTTAATAACTAACAATCCACGAGGACATTATCTGTTAAATATTTTCCCCAATCGCAGATTAAACCACCAATGGGTAATGCTTATGATATTGTTTGGCAACCTTATCAACTCAACCAGAAAGTTTAGTGATAATTTGAACTTATTTACATTCACTTAAAATTTAATCGTACGTAACCTACATGCGAACATTAAAATAAGCAGTTTGCGATAGATATACATTCTAAAACGAAATTACAATGTATGTTGTATTAATTATAATTTTGCATACCAAAAGTGACTACATACTTATCGTCAAATTACCACTTGACTTGACCAAGTTTACCAGATAGCAACAATTACAGGAAGAAAAATCAAAACAAATAAATCCTCCTCTTGATTAAATTGAATTACCGATATTATAATCAATTGATATTTTGGGAAGTGAAAAACAATTGAAATGTTTTTGAAGCTTCAACAATCTTTCTCAGTATTGAGTATTATCTTACGAAAGCGGGTTAAACAACCATGTTTATCCGTTCGGATATTTCCTGTTATTGATATTATCAATCAATCAATTACTTATTTGTAATGTAAGGTTACAAGATTGTAAATAATAGATAGTTCGCTATACTTGGCGTATAAATAAAGATTGCTCACGACTATAATCATTACATTTTCAAATTTTATTACAATGGAGTTGTTACAAATTCTTTTAATTTTAGTTTTTGTAATTCTAATTCTTTTAATTTAATAAAAAATTTATTCTAAATTTTGTATATTTTACTGAATATTTTAAAATATGTTTATTTTGAAGAAAAAGGGGTGGTTAATATTTTTTAATGAGATGTAATATTTCATGTTTTTATGTGTATATTGATAGGTATTATATTTCTAAGCGTTCCTTTTAGACATGCTATCATATTCATACAAAATAAATATCTAATGAATTCTCAAATAACTTCCTCAATTAATATTTCATTAATTATCTAAGTATTAGTCAAATGTAATTTTTATCAAGAAAAAGAGTTATGGAAATGACTTATTCCTTTTCGTATTGTTTGTCTAAACTCTAAAATACGATGGCATGCCACTATGCCAAAACTACCAAAGAATTTTTTGTGACATTTCTAATACATTTTCATGAGAATATCAAAATGTTTGTTACAAATTCGTAAGTTTTGCCCCAGTCCACTACTTGCATGATTCTTGCAGCAATTAGCGAAAGAAATTCCTAACTTCTTACTAGATAAAGTAAGTCTTCTTACCTTTAATACAAGCTTTGTTTTTATGTTGCATTGAGGTGCAGACGCAATTTACTAGTATCTAATTTACTTTGTACCTACATATATGTTTAGAATAAATGGTTGAACGCTCAGTCACTCACTAATGGGTTAGCCAACCACCTTGTAACTGTCAAATTCCGAGAGAAAATTGAATTGCTCACGAATTTTTTTTAGAGAAATTGCTGAAATGTATTGAACTAAACTAACGTCTAATAAAGGACGTTTGGCCATTAAAAGGGCAATGACAAACCATATATCTACTTCTTATCGAGCAAGTTGTAATTCCGGGAGATTTTTTTATTCTAAATTCTTTCGGGAGATTTAAATTTCCAGAGCTCAAATCTCATATATATGCCTGTGTGCTGTATGGATGGATTACTCTCACAACCGTGTTAGCATCCCCCGTGCTCATGCATACAACCAATGATGTTTAAATAAATATAGATACGTTATGCCCTTACAAATCAACCGAAAAATCTGTTCCTATGTCCGCAAGGCACGCTTTATTGCTTTATCGCACGTCTTTATCGCTCTGGCGTCAAAACTACATCGCTATCTCTTTCTTCACCTGAATAAGAGTTCCCAATTGGAAACTTTTTGAGTCACACAACGCGCGCACTTATGACATATCTGCCTCTTTTTAATATATAATATCATTGCATACAACCATGACCTGAAAAACGTTCATCACATAAAATATAAAATTTAATAAATCACAAACGTTAAAAATATAAATACCCAGTAAATCAATCAGAATATAATACCGTAAATAATGCTTTTATATTCGAAACTAATATTATTAGGTGCGATTGAAAAATAAATACTAATATGTGGTCACGACATAACAACCACGCATTGCTTACTTTACCATACTTAAGTAGTTTGTATAATATAGGTATTTCTTATCCTCTTAGAATACTAATCCTAATCCCACGCCGGATGGGTGTCGTGACTAAATCTGGCCCGCTGGTGGTAGGGCCCTCGGAGGGATTGTATTGGTAATATTGATTTTAATTGTTAGTTACCTAATATTATACCATTATTACTATTATATTATAAATTATTATTTCTGCATGGGATTCGCCTGGATCGCTACCACCCTTGAGCATGAGTCAGCCGCCAAATAGTTCGTCGTGTTCCGGCTGGGGGCTTGAGAGCCAGATCTATCATTTTCTTCTCTCTTTCTTGGCCGGCAACGCATCAGTGATGCCTTTGTTGTAGCTTATATACATAGGTACATGGGCGACGATAGCCACTTACCATCAGGTGGATCGTCAGCTCGTTTGCCAGCTATTTCCATGAAAAAAAAATGTTTTATTTTTTGCACACGATAAAATACGCTTAAAAATACAAAACATTTTTTTAGTATAAGTTAATGCTTAATCAAATCTTGACAATCCCACCTGATAAGTGGCAATACGGCTTTGAGTGGTAAGCAAATCATAGTTAATTTGAAAAGCACTTCACAAAATAAATAATCTTAAATTAAAAAAAAACCGACAGTATTTTTTACACTAAACATAGCTAAGAACACTATCAATTATGTCACCTTTCAAACAAAAATAACTACATCAAAAAATCGCAATCACAAAATCGGTTCATCCGTTTGGGAGCTACGATACCACACACAGACATTCAGATACACAGATACATAGTCACTTTAAAATTACATCACTCCTCTTTTTTGTCGGGGGTTAAAAATGGACGAATAAAAACTTATAAGAATGTTGAACCGAATACAAAAAAGTATACAATAATAATTAAAAAAAAATTGACGTCGATGGTGTAGCTTAAATGACGGCTTCCCCACAATCGACCTGAAAAAAAAATTTTTAGTCCGTAATTAATTATTTCATGCTTTCACGTTGATATTTTACAAGTCGGTTCAACTTTTTAAAATTTTTATTTTTAAATGAGAAAATTGCATACAGACTGGCCGAATACACAACCTCCTTTATAAAAATGCTATCATGACTACAATAACAATTAATAGTAAAAAAAATGACTAGTGAATCGCATGTCATTGACCCACACAGCCTCCTAGCCAAGGTCAGAGCTAAGACCAATATACACTAGCCGATTGAAAAAAGCGACGTGTATAATTAAACTTACCATTGTTGCAATATTGCTGTGGCAAATGGTTTTAACTCAATAGGCCCCTAATGACATATTTCGTACAATTATGTTTTTTTTAAGGTTTGTAACCAAACAGAACTCTTATAAAAGAATTAGCATTTGTCATCATTACTCTGTAAGAATGGCAAACCTTTTTCTTACAAATATACCTAGCACAATTTTGAAACAAAATGCATGTAATAATACATATTTTCATTAATCTGCAATATCTGCATAATATCTCTAAAAACATTAACTAATTATAATATTTTAATGGGCAGTTGCTTTCAGTCCTACAGGCCTTTACAGTTTCACTCGAACAGAAACCAAAAGTAAATAAAAAGAAAAACTTATCCACACTAATATTTACTGTTTTTCAATAAGCAGGTGGCAAAAAATATAGATGTACATCTTAATAATATTTCAATCTCTCACGATCTGAGACTCTGAGAACAAATAACTGTCACATAAAGATCAGCAGTGATCAGCTCTGGTCGGGAACCGAACCTTGGGCTTCTAATGCTCGGTTCAGTAGTTTCCATATGCTAGCTAACTGCCAACTCCGGAACATACGAAGGTCCGGAAAGTCACTCTTCTATTTGTGACAAATGTTAAAAATAACCAGGATAATGAATTATATATATACATCTCAAGAATTGAAGTATTGTTACTAGCGTATATACCGACACCGCGAACACCATGTATATCCCAATGCATTGGCGCCACGTGGCTTCAATCTTCAATGGATTCGTTCGATTTTGAAAGGAGAACGGGGGCTCAATTTTGAAAATGGAACCTCCCGGGCGGGACACACATTTTGTTCGAGATGTCTGTTCTATGACATTATATTACTTCAATGATCTCAAGTCATATCTTTCGTTTACCATAACCTCACGTAATTAGATGTCGAATCAGTAAATCTTTCTATTTAGGCTTAACCTTGTTACGGTATTAAACAAATTGTTGATAATGCTCGTGATTATTATGCAATTTTAAACGTGACGTACAAGTTTAGATCTTTTTCTATTGTAGTCAAAGGTCAGTGGTGAAACTCGTTTGATTATTATGTTTTTTTGGTTAAAATGTGCATTATTGATTATTTGCAATATTTATATTTGGAACAGTTACTTTTTTTGATGACTGTTGTTCGCATTGTTGTTTTTGCTGAGCGTGACTTTATCAATATTACGCGTTTTGTTTGAACTGACTATAAAGAATTTATTGCAAATAATAAATAAATTAATAACGCTAAACACTCAATATAACCCCACACTAGGATTCCCTGTGTCGTAGGTACAATGAAAAACACATAAAGACAAGAACACACATATCCAGACGGAGAACAGAAATTCAAACTTAATATTCAAAGAACAATGCCCAACTGCCATACATCGTTTTATTTGATTTTCAACTTTAGCGTCTTAAAATAAAAAAAATTCTAAAAATCGCCGCTTTAATTTCTGAGCTTAGATATATAAGAATTTTCAGCAGACACACCCCAGAACCAAAGTATTTTGAGATTGAATTCTTAAAACCATTGAGTCATAGAGTAGGGGAGAACGTAATTTTTACCATTATTTTTTATTCTGACTTTTTTTTGATTGACAACCGGAAATGGAAATTTGACATCATTACATTTGTTACCAACATTTAGGTATAACGAAATTCTGTGTGTAATATTGGCCAGAAGTCTCCCTATAACTTGCTTGATACAAGCTATGTATCGAAGTGAGTGCCCGAATGAAAATGGACATTGTTGACATAATTGTTATTATAGTCAATTCATCACTTATTAATAAAATTGTTTTACGCTGGGTAATACGGGCACAGGTATTAATTTTAAAATACGTAAAAAAATAAATGAATTGCTTCGGTATAACTGACGTTTTAAGACGCTACAAAAAATAAAAAATAATTTTTGGGCATTGTTCACCTGAAGCGCTCATAGCCCTGCTTGACAGCTTGCGTGATCGACACAGGTGATCGACAAAGTTTAGCAACAGCGGGTGCGGTCGGTAGTTGGATGGGTGACCGCTAGTGGCAAAAAATTCTTGTGCGTTTCCGTGCTTCGGAGGGCACGTAAAGCTGTCGGTCCCGGCTGTTATCATAAGATAACAGTCGTTAAGCCATATCGGAGGTTTGAGGAGCCCTCGGACGGTTTGAAAACTTCCGACACTTGGGTTGGCCACTAACCCCTGCACTAATCGGCACTGGAGCAGCGTGGTGGAGTATGCTCTAGGCCTCATCAAGAGGAGAGACCCGTGCCCAGTAATGGGCCATTAATGGGTTGAAGCCATTCAAATTTCCGCCTCGCTGGGAATCGATCCTCTGGCCACCAGCGGGCCGATTATGAACTTTTATAAAACCATTCATGTTCCAGGCAATTCATTTCTCGGGCTTTAAACGACGTATGATTGGCTAAAAAGTGTCACGTGGCCGCTTTGGTAATATGAATTTGACGTAGTAACTGCACACTTGACATGACACTAGAATATGGCTGGAATTAAGAGTTCATAATAGACCGCCAGGACAGTTACTCTTTGACCAGAACGATCTATCATGGTAACCATTGGGCCATACTGGTCGTCACTTTATTATAATCATCGTTGTTGCGTTCCTGCTAATCTCAGAATCGGCGTAACCATCCAAATGATGCAGTTTTCACTAATTTACAATGTATACTTGGACTTTATTTCAATCGATTGTATCAACAATATGCAATAATTCATGTAAATTAATAAAATAATGAATGAAGTTATCTAATCATTAACGGAAAGGAAGTTGGAACGTAGATTAGCAACTAGATTCAAATAATAGTTTTATTAAACAATAAAAATAAATGCCATATTATGATTTAATACCATTATTATGTTAATTTTAATATTAAAAAATCCAAAAATCTGAGCAATGTTAATATTATTATACTTATTGATTTTACCGTATTTTGTATGTTATGAAAGACCTTTTCAACTATACCCCAAACACAGTGGGGTACGCAAAGAAAAAAAAATTCAGCCTTACTTTACCTGTAAGGGAGATACCCTGAAAAAAATATTTTCAATATTTTATTCCACGATTTTGGAGTTTTTATAAATATGGATATCACGAAACGATAAGGGTTCTGATTTTACTTCAGACCCCTAAGAGCTGGTAAAAAGAATATCGCCACGAGAATTCGCAGGAGTTACAACATCTCACTGGATAATTACGTTAATTGTAGTCAGATATTTTTGTGTTAATCAAATGCAAGACAAGACAATTGTATCTTTTTATGCTTAAAATGTATGGGCATCTTTATAATTCAATTCTTCATTCACACACTTCATTTACCCTTGGTATTCTAAGTAGTAATAAACCGTGACATATTTCCGTTACAGATGCATTACCGGCAACAAATTTTGATGAAAAAAACAAGGACCATTGGAGAATACAGGCACAATGGACGTTAAGATCCAAGGTAAAGAAAATTCTTTTTAAGTATATCATGTTTCTAAAAACTAAACAGCGATAACCCAGATACTCAATAATTTTACATTTTGTGATAGTATTATCTTCAATCTTCAATACATATCTACTTTTAAAAGCTTAGCTAAAGCGTACTTTCTTTCTTCATAAGCTTGCAGACCACTTCGCTATTATTACTATTATATTACCTTCCTTCTACTTTTATAACATTCTGTATCTTAACTGTATTCATTCACTAAGCACTCGTACACCACTACTTTGTCGCTTTATTAAAGTGTTCTCTTCCCTAAGGTTGCCTGGAAGAAATGGCCGCCTGTTGTACCATTATATCTGTTAATAGTATAAGTTGTAATTGTATACTGGTATACAATAAAGAGTTTTGCTGTTGTTAGCTTCAGTGTAAGTAAGTTCATCATCTTTATCTAATATATAAAATTCTCGTGTCACAGTTTTCGTTGCCATACTCCTCCGAAACGGCTTGACCGATTTTGATGAAATTTTTTGTGCTTATCCGGTATCTATGAGAATCGGCCAACATCTATTTTTCATCCCCCTAAATGTAAGGGGTAGTCCACCCCAAAATTTTTTTTTAACAACGTTTGCCGGGTCAGCTAGTATAGTATAAAATTAAGTCACTTCCCGTGTCTGTAAACTTAGATCTTTCAAACTAAACAACGGATTTTATTGCGGTTTTCATTAATAGATAGAGTGATTCACGAGAAAGGTTTATATATATAAAACAAGGAAAGAGAGAGGGGTGAATTGTTAGGTGGTACGAAGTTTGCCAAGTCAGTTAGTCATCAAAAAAATGTAGTTGCCCTCCTGATTCCAGATCGCTTCTCCAGTCAACACGAGGGTAGCAAAGAATGTGATCCTGTTCCTCGGAGACGGGATGAGCATCACCACGCTGGCAGCCACCAGGGCGTATCTCGGGCAGAAGTATGGAAGACCTGGTGAAGAAGTCAAGCTTAGCTTCGAGACTTTTCCGTTTACTGGATTAGCAAAGGTAAGAAAGACTACCATTTACTGGATCAGTAAAGGTAGGAAAATAATTTTTACTTTTATTAATATAATCCATAAGAAAGAGTTAACTTACTCGTATCTATCTATAATAACAAAACCTAACACCATATCCACATCACAAGTTTAATATCCGGATCTTGTAATGTTGTTTGCACACAGTAACATAAATGCATAAAATAATTAATAAATTATTATCCTTAAGTACACAATACCTTTCACCATTGACCTTGCCTTTCGTATCTGTAACGTTTATATATCACTGTTACTATCAGGACATCAAGTCCTGTTCCGTACCGTTTATCTAGTCTAGTATCCGGATGACCGAACTTTGCCAACGCCATTTACTGAAGTAGCTTTAGTATTGCTACTTGCTAATATATGTCAGGAAGAGATGTGTAGAAGTTTATTATTGCCTGAAAACACCGATAAAACGACATTTTCTAAAAATGTATCCTAGCTAAATCGATTTATTGCCCCCGAAACCCCCTATATACTAAATTTCATGAAAATCGTTGGAGCCGATTCCGAGATTCCAATTACATATATATATATATACAAGAATTGCTCGTTTTAAGGTATTATATATACACATGAATTAACGCTCGTATGATAGTAATAGTCTAAGATGTGAACTTAAAACGACCTTAACCGAGCTGATAATAGAATGAAACATATTTTATAACATTAGAAAATATGTCAAAAATGGGTTGTCTAAAACAATCCTAGACAGACTATTTTTAATTATTAAAAAAATGATTTTTAATTAGATGTTGCAACATCAAGATAATAAGAAAAAAATTTACCCTGACATAAAGTATCAAACTTACCAACAGTTACTCACTACAAATAACATGGGTATAATAAAAACAAACAAAAACATTAAGATTACAGTTAAGCTCTCTGCTGTAAGCACTAAGTGTAGTCACCCAGCGGACGCTCCCTAGGGAGCGCCGCTAGCGCTCCGCCTCTTCAAGCGGAGTCGCTTTAGATGAAGGTTTTGAGGTCGTAGGACCAAAACCATTGAGGCAGAGTTTAGTGTGTATTCTCCACTTTGGACCGACCCACACATAACCAGCGGAGACGGCTCCGCTGGTATGCGTAAACAGCATTCTCTGCCTCGCCCTCCCGTGAGGGGAAACAAAAAAAAATTCTATAGTAATATAATATGGCTAAAATCACAAGCAAGAGCTCTAAACTAAAAATAGCTCTAATACAAAAAAAAAGAGCATTAAATAAAAACCTTAAAAGGAAAACCTAACAATTGTAAATAAATAATGATAAAAATAATAATCATGGTGTGCTAATATTTCGCAAGTAATATTACATAATAGTACCCGGATGACCGAGCTTAGCTCGGTTTAGTATTGCTTAACAACGCCATCTGCTTTAGCTTTAGTGTAGCTACTCGACAATAGATGTCAGGAAGAGTCTATTGTAGCCATTTTTCATTGCCTGAAAACACGGATAAAACGACATTTTTTAAAAATGAATCCTAGCTAGATCGATTTATTGCCCCCGAAACCCTCTGCATACTAAATTTCATGAAAATCGTAGGTCTAGATCATTGACGAATTGCTTCAGTTTCATAATATTCAAAAAGTCGCAAAGAGCTTTAGTACACACATGATTTTTATTTAAAAATTTGCATTAAAATCACCCATAAGTATAGTTTAATTGTGCCAGGCGAAGGTAGACAATGATTCAGTAAGCGCATCAAAAAAACCTGTATGCCTTGCCAGGGCAGACGATATGCTGTTCCGATGAGAATAGCTTTTCCACTTATTTTTAAGCTCAGTCACATTTGCTCAACGTGTCACTAGCTGGGCTCACTAACTACTCGGTTGTCAGGTATAAGCGGGTATGTCGATAACCTTCACTTGCTTTATAATAGAAAAAATATATCAATATAAGCGTTGTTTTATTGCGAACACGTTGATATAGGGTTGCCTGCAAAAAACTTGGTCCTAATCGGGGTTTGCGAATTTTAAAGGTTAAATTTTAACGCGAGTGGAATGTTGTCAAACAGATTAAATTATATGACTATAATATACGATATCACTAATAATCGACAGAGATACATGTCTTGGTCATAATGTAAAAAACAACAATACTACGACTAAGACAACTTGTGGTTTTAGGCAAAGGTATCAATGATTTTACTTCAAAATAGACAAGTAACTGTCCTCAATTCGTTTTGGGAAACTTCTATGCCTCAGCAGATACATTTTATGTAGGTATTTGTACAAAAATAGTATTTAAACAGGATATTATCTAGAATTATAATTTTCATTAACAGTACATTTTGTTTCATTGTCGTGTAATAATAGATCTGTGTAAAACGTAAAAAATCAATAAAGGAGATAAAAATAAATTTTAGATTTTTCCAAATTTCGTTTTAGGTCTCTTTTGATCTCAGAATCCGATGTAATGAATAGATATATTTTCTAAGAAATAGAATTTCCACCGTATTGGAAAAAAATTGCTAGGAGGAAAATCGAGGCGAGAAATGTTGTAACTACATCGCATCTTCTAAACAAAACAAAACCCAATTCATCTTCAAGTAAAAGTTACCGAGCCAACTTTGGTGTTGAAGATACCTCAAACTTTCTAAGCATTTAGGTAATTATTTATCTTCCAGTAAACTTAAATCAGACTTTAGCCCATTCGAATCCTGAGCAGCCGGATTCGATACGTGACTCATGAATTGTATTTATTATAATTATGTGTACATACGAGTATTTACCATTGTTTATACCACCCGCAACACGGGGAATCCCAGAGCAAGAGTTGTTGAGGAAGTAGATTTCAATTATAATAATTTCAGTTCGTCTAAGTAAGGCAGGACTTAATGTAATAAATAATTAAATATTTAACACTGATTCCTTTGTACTCCGCTCGGAAGGGTGTTAGTTACACTAACAATTAGATATAATAATATTATACAAGAAACGACCATGTTTGACCAACTTCACGTGGGACAAATACTACTCACCTGGACTATAACTAGTATTTACTAACAGGACTATCCACTTTATCAGTTCTAACTTCAATCCTCTCTCTAACGAATAAAAACTTGAGAGGTGTCAAGGAACACCCGGATGGAACGAAGTTCCTTTCGATTTAAGTATTGTTTTACGCGCTCAGCAGTGTGATTCAGCAATGTACAGCGCCATCTCTGTATGTACAACTTTCTGAATCACTTCAAAAAGTGTCGTGACAACTTTTCGTAACAATTTTTTCCGTCTAGTTCCAAAAAACTAATTGATTCCACCCATTTTAACACGTATATCAATGCGGCAGGAGATGATGGCTTTGCAAGTACTATCAGCTCGTTTGCTATGCTTATCCCAATATAAAACAAAATAGTATCGTCCATAAACATAATGGGTCTGATTATTATAATCATGCATTTGCTTAAACTTCCAGACATACTGCGTGGATCACAATGTAGCAGACTCAGCATGTAGTGGAACAGCTTACCTCTCCGGTATTAAGGCCAACAGTGGGACCGTGGGACTCAGCGCCGCAGTAAAGAGAGGAGACTGCGAGGGTCAGAGGAACGGTGCTCATTCCGTCACCGGCCTTGTAGACTGGGCACAGAAGGCCAGGAAATCAACTGGTTAGTTCAGTTCATTATACAATGCGTAGGTATATGTATCTAATCGCGTGTTTGCCTGCCTACAATAACAGTAATGTAAAGAATAAAGGAAAATAAACGGGTAGCAAAATTGTTAACTTAATGTCGTGGATTTTTTATGAATTATAAGTTGATGCTTTACTACAATCTCTCTTGATGCTAAATGTAGTTTTGGGTAGTACAGCGCAATAATTAAGAAGAAACATAATTACTTTTAACTTGAAGACAACTACCTATTCATTATAAGTTATAATAGAACGGGAACACTGATCCCGGTAATTTTTCCTGCTACTAATCTTGGACATAGGGAATCTTAATGTCTAATTATAATCCAAGGTAGTATAAGATTCAACGCTTAAATGATCAAGCTCTGCTTCGCTTTAGAAAACTAACGCCTTACGTTTACAAATAGCAGCTGCACTACTAGTGTATCCAATGATCTATATAGTTGTAAATGAAAATGTAACAGGTGTAGTAACAACGACTCGTATGACCCACGCGTCACCTATAGCTTCCTACGCGCACTTAGCTGACCGCCGCTGGAAAGATAACCCATTAATAAACAAATATGTTTATGTTCAAACTGTTAATGCTAACAACAATCAAGAAGCAATGAAAGATGAAACAAAAGATAAGCTCAATATAAAACTTCATGCAGTTTTACCCAATGATCTATTTGTAAATTAAATTGTAACAGGTGTAGTAACAACGACTCGTGTCACCCACGCGTCACCTGCAGCTTCCTACGCGCACTCAGCTGACCGCCGCTGGGAAGCAGACGCGGACTTGCCGAAGCAAGGCCTGCGATGTGATGACATAGCCACACAGCTTGTCAAAGGAAAAGTGGGCAGCAATATTGATGTAAGTTTTGACAGTGATGTTGTATTTCTTGTAGTTGACTGGAGTGACTTGGAAAAAGAGATGAAAATATGTGGTCATGAAATGAGTAACTTAAATGTAGTAGGAATCAAGTATTCCATGCAATTTTCATGATACCAAGAATTGTATTTAGTTTTATGGGAAGGAAAAAATGCTCTTCATCTTAAGAAGTATTGGAGCGCAAAACTTAGTTCCAGCTTCAATCAGGAGTATACACAATTTGAAGCAGGGGCAGTCAGATAGTTGATGTCTAATCAGGACAGGTCAGTCCTCCAGTACCTCACAGCATAGCAAATGTGTTTGCATTCTAATTGATTTTATCAATGATATTATTAAATCAAGTAGTTGACCTATACCCAATCTAGGGTCATGAAACCGCATGATGCACCCTTCAATCAATCCTTGAGAGTACCACAGATATTTCGAATAATTAATAGTTAGATTTAATGCAATTAATAAATACCCAGTGACAAGAAAATCGTTTACTGTTTTACTCGAGACCGTCGCTAATAAATTATCGACTTAACTTGGCATGCTCTAGAATCTGTAACGACTGGTATGTAATACATAATACATAAATGACTAGTTTATGAGTATTTATAGATCATACCCTGCTTTGCGTTGACGTAATATAATAATTAATTTGTTTAGGTCAAGATCAAGATGTACTCGTATATGACGTTGATTATAATTCAACTTCTGCAACGTTATCAAAATTTCCTTATTTAATTTAATTTTTAAAAACAAAAATGAAATGACATTCATTAATTAATTGTAGTAAATATTTTTTTATTCTCAGGTTGTATTAGGAGGAGGTAGAAAAAACTTTTTCTCCAAACATGAGAAAGACATCGAAGGCCACGCTGGACATAGAAATGATCAGTCTGATCTCATTCGTGAATGGCTTCGAAGAAAAGAAAGTACTGGAGCAAGACCAACTTATATTTATAACAGAAAAGGCTTACTTACCCTTGATGTCAGAGAATACGACAGTGTTCTTGGACTATTTGCACCAGATCACATGCCGTATCATTTAGAAGCTAAAGATGACGATCCAACTCTTAGTGAAATGACACAGAAAGCCATTCAAATTCTCTCGCAGAATAAGAATGGATTCTTTTTGTTTGTAGAAGGTAAACTTACAAAATCATAAAAATATAAAAATATATAAAATCGAAGAAAAAAGCAAAGATAAAATATGTTTGCAGGTTAAATACGCAATTAATAATTAACTTGCAAAGTTAGGGAAACTTGTGAAAAATCAAGCTACTACTCTAGTAATTAACGTGATTCTAGGATACCGTTCTGGTTTAAAACAAAAATTGATCCAAACCAGCTTAGATTTTAAACAATCAAACGATCTATCATCGATCTATAAGTATGTAACGGAAAGATTAACAAGATTCCTTATTTTCAGGTGGAAGAATAGACACAGCCCATCACGAGACTAAAGCACGTAAAGCTCTAGATGAAACTGCAGAATTTGCGAAGGCAGTAGAAGCGGCGTTGAAAATGGTGAATTTAGACGAAACACTCATAGTAGTGACATCCGACCACAGTCACACCATTACTTATTCGGGTTATAGTAAACGAGGGTCTGATATTTTGGGATTTGCTAATGATAAGGTAAGAGATAATATTGGTTTAACCTATAAACAGAACACTTCACCCCGATCTCGAGGTCTAATCTCGTAATTCAGTAGGCTTAGTACTCCACTCTTTTACGAGCCAGATTAAAATGGAAAGCTAGGTCAACAATAACGTTAAACGGTCCTTTTATGCCTGATTACCTTCGACATAGATCATAAAAAAGTTTAAAGAGAACAAGTATTGACTGCGTTTACAATTTCTTACCATTACGACTGGAGCAATCATACTGCGAACGCTTCGCATTTTAGCTATAACACCAAAATACTAACAATAAGAAATTTTACTTAATTATAAAAGATATCAACATCGATATAAATCGTACGATAAGTTAGTCTACTGTCGATTCGGCTTGGTTAAAGAAAATTTTTACTCAAATAAGATTATTTAACTTGTTTAAAACATATAATTTGTTATACTTATAAATCTTTTTTGTGTATAAAATAATCACAATTTTGATTTTTTTTAATTCTCAGTACAATGCGTCCGACAATCTTCCATATACGACGTTGAGCTACGCCAACGGCCCCGGCTATAAGCCACACGAAGGCTTCCAGAGACATAACCTCTTGTTGGATAATATGAGTAAGATTTTCAAGTTATTAAAGCAATCGTTAGTACCTATAGAAAGTGTGAAAAGAAGATTTAAATTATTGATTGTAGATATAGAATTGATTTTTATGACTAAAGTCTGTAAATGGCTTTATAAAACTAAATTATTGTATAACTGGTTGTAGTAACTAGTAAGAGTAGTAAGTATAATACTATTGCTAGTTTGTTGGCTAAACCTAAAGTTGGCCATATACGATCAAATGCACTTGTCAAGTTTGCAGTTTCACTTGATGCGGCATCCAGATAGCCATACCTACCGTGACCATACAGCGTCAAGTTTACTGGATGCCGCGTCAAGTCCGCTGCAAACTTGACAAGTATACTTGATCGTATAAGGTCAGCATATTGAAAGGTGATCCTCTGTTAGGTCTTTCGTTAATTATCGCTTGCTTGCAGCGTGCCATGGACAGTAGGCATTACTTGTCGAAAGGTCAAAAAAATTATTATTATCCATGGTGTTGTAAGAGGCGATAGAAGCTGGACAAATTGGTGCTAAAGGTTTACTTCAGGATTATAATTATAGTTTCGTTCCATTATGACCATCTATTTACTGGCAATTTTCTTAAAAACGGTTGCACACATTTATTATAAAATGCCTGATAAAAATAAGTAGCAATGTGCGTTAACGTCACATGTTTTGTATGTTTTGTTTGTTCAATGTATAAGGATTTATTGAAGCGAAGGCATTAAGCAAGGCACTGTAACAGCACAATATCCCTGCATAATTATAGTAAGTGTATCTGTGAGTGATCGTGTTACTCAGAGTTAATAATAGGTAATTATTCATCCAATAATTAAGCAAAATTATTAACTCTCTCTTAATCAGTAGATACAAATATCCTGTAACACATGAAACCAAACGCCTTATCTACGAGTTTATCATACCTATAAATAGACGTATACCAAATAGTGCGCTGTCTTCTTGTCCTGTGTTTGTCTACCGATTTTCTTCCAATATCTATTGTGATCAAACCAAAAAAAAACCTGACGGGTTTAGCTGTGATTAATTTATTAATAAAGAATCATCAAAATCGATTCACCCATTCAAAAATTCTGAGGTAAACATAAAAAAATATAGTCGAATTTAATGCCTCCTCCTTTTTTGAAGTCGGTTAAAAATACAGTAACTTTTGATAGCCCTAATATTAAAGCAATACATTTCAGGTGACCTGAACTACACATACCCATCACTAGTGCCGATAGGGAGAGAGACGCATGGTGGAGAAGACGTGGCGGTGTTCGCCAAGGGCCCCTGGTCACACCTCTTCACGGGGAACTATGAACAGAACTTCATACCTCATGCCATCGCTCATGCGGCCTGCATGGGACCTGGTGTATCAAGTTGTAGATTATATTAATGTGACACAGACGTGAAAATAAACCAGACGTCTCCTTGTCCTTTCGAGAGTGACGCCGCCCGTTTACCATGTGTGCGTATTTTTTAGTGCGGTCCGACCAATCCGACGTGGTAATGGCGGCCGATTAATAACAGCATGGTGTCAATGTGTGCGTGTGATACTTGTACGAATAGAGGAGTTTGTATTACTATGGGTGCCTCACTGAATTTGTTGCTGACATTCCGTCTGGTTCTTTTTTAAGTCTTAAGTCATCGTAGACTGAATACATTTTTACTATGATACGGGTACTAACGATATATTTTTGTACGCCAAACACAAAATATCATAGTAAAAATGTACACTGATATTAGCAAAATTGTTGTTGATATTATGATGTAACAACACTAGTTAGATACTATGTGAAGCAATTTCAAACGGGAAACATCTGACAACAAAATGTGTTGCTTGTATTGAAATGTTACTGAGTTGTAACGTTGTTCAACTTTTACAACAGTCAAACTTGAGGCAACAATCGATGACATTCCGCACGGTGCTCAATATTACTTAACCTATGTTATATTTGGTTAATTTATGTTGAAAATGGTAGGTCGTAAAGTATATTTCATACCGCTAGGCCAAAATATTTATTAGATAAATTTATATGGCAGAACAACATGTTCCGGCTAAGGTAGTAACTCTATACCCCGTGCTATCTATCTTGTGTGGTCACCTTTCCATTTTTTTATTAAATTCCTTATATTCCCTTGGAATAACGATAAATTTATTATAGTGCTTTGAAATGTGTATATTTTATTTCATTATATTAAATAAATAATATTATAGTACAACAACTTTAATAGTTACTATGATCTAGTAGGTATCAGTAGTAGAATTTCCACGTATCTGCGAGTAATTTATTATTAAAAATTTAAGTTAAGCACGTCTAAATTCCTTTTTAATTTATTTTACTTTATTTTCGGTGGAAAGTTGGGAGTTACAAAAGAAAGAAGAAAAAAAAAATTTTTCCACTCCATCTCTTTTTTCTCTTAGTATTGATTTTCTACAAGTTGTTAAATGTAAAGAAAACAGCCATAAAGTATGCAGCTATAAGCATGGTACATAGTATGTATACACCATACGTATTAGAAAGTATGTGGTTACACTGTACATAAATAACTGCACATTTTATAATATAGTCCTGTCTGCAAAGTCTCGAGCACAGGCGCAAAGTGGCCAGCCTCTCGGTTTTCTATAGGGCACATTTTGGAGAGTATGCGCAGGAATTATTTGAATTAATTCCCCCTTCCTCGTTCCACCATCGAACGTCACGACGCACGGCGGGTATCCACCCTTTCGTGGTAGACATCCCGCCGGTACGGACGAGGCGGTTTGCATCGTCATTCATTATGCGCACCGCGAAGGATTGGAATTACTTTAATTTCGACATTTCTGGAGCGTGTAGTTCAAAAACGGTTGGAGATATAGAAAAAGTGTACAGAATTAAAGTTATAGAGAATTTTATAAGCTTTCATTTCATCTCAGAACATTTTTCGCTACAACGCACCGTTTTTGAGATATTGGCGAAAAACCTAAAATTGAGACCTTTGTAACCCCCCCCTCCCTCCGGCTCACCTCCTAGACGCGGGGACTTTTAGTATGTTATCCCCCTAAGCACCCTGAATAAGTTTCTGAAGAAATCGCTTAGGTTCCTGCTCACGCACTCTACAACTACTTTATTGACTGTACTAATAGTACTTAAATTAGGTTTGTAAAAATCCCTTTATAGATCAGTGTTTGTTGTTTTGACAAAATATAATCTAACTATTATAATAATGAAACTATAATTTCTGTAAATAATTTTAATGTAAACAAAATCATGTATTATAGTAAATTAAATGTTTCTACTAATTTTAAGAACTGTTAAAATTCATACCTAAGAGAATGGTTTACGCAAAGCAAAAACTAAGAACAATGTTTTGTTATGAACGGCGATTTATGTAAAGCTGGAGACTGACTTGTTCCGTTTGTTTGTAATGTATCATTCGCGGCGAGCACCGCGTGCTCTACTCGACTTCGGTTTTTCGTGAATTCCTTTTGGTCTAAGATCCGGGACCCATTCTTCAACCAATCAAATCTTGTTTGTTTTTTCCCAAGCTGCATTCTAAACTACTGGGCTTGTTTTTTTTTTGTTTTTTTTACTTAGTCGGGTTTTTAGTTTTTTTTTTAATATTTTTTATTTTATACTTTTTAGTTAGGATTCATTGACATCCAGGATTATAAGACAGGAAAATTCACAATGTTGTCATTTTGTGCATTGTCGTACAGCTAAGGGAGTTAATAAATTAACGAAAATGGTTGCTTAAAGTACCGAAAGTACTAAAAATTAAAAATAATGAAAGGAACCAAAAAATCATTTTTCAATATTTATTCAACGTTATCCCAATTGACTTAGTTAAGACGAATCGATTAACGTAAGAATCATCAAAATTGGTCAACACGTTTGGTCCCTAGAACGCCACATAGGAACAAACCAAAATGGTACAATTCAGTCTCCAGCTTAACAGTTAAGTAGTTAGGAGTAAATTAGCAAATTTTGTTATTAGATATTGTAATTATTAGGATTATATATTATAGAATTGTATTACTTATTAAGAAGTATTTGAACTGTGATTTTGAATAAAGCTATACCAATCTAATTCATGTAGGTAAGTTATTTTTGGCATCATCAGAAATAAAAAAAATTGTGTGCTTAAAAAATTATCCCTGATTTTTTATTTCCAAATTTTTAAAGTACAAAACTAACTTGATAAAATGACCATTATATCTTATATTATATTAATCGAGAATCATGCACTCCAAGAATATATCCGCGCTGGTTTTATCATAAAATTATCAAAGCTTCGAACATGTCACGATTCGTAACAATTTACTCAGAAGTAGATATCTTTGCTGGTATTATTGATTAGCGAATCACCACGTAGAAATGTATCGGAAATATCTCGCTTGGCGCCTACCTGATACACCAATAACTAGCTTCGTGAGTCATGGCTGACCTGGCTGTTAGTCACTCTTCACATATGCTGAATAGTTTGTCAAGCAGTGGATAGATGGAATTCGAATAAGAAAGTAGTAAGTAAGTAATAATCGAACTTCATAATAGAATCTCGCATAGAAATGGGAGATCTTCATCATTGAAATTCTGAATATTTAATAATAAAAATGTAATTATTAAATATTCAATTAATTATTTTCATTTCAACATAGATCTGCCTGGCTGTCATCAAATTGCCATCCCAGCTTGTGGGGTAGATGGAAAAAAATTGAACTCCACTTCACCTTTCATTTTTTTAATATTTGATTCTACAACTTTGTAATTTAAATAAATAGTTATGTATCTACGGGTAATGTTCCCTCTTGATTAGTAATGTGCCTTCATTTAGAGGCGATGATCGCACCAGATTCCTTTTGAAAAAATAATCTATATTTTTTATAACGAGATCTATGAAAGTTTAATTGAAAAACTTTATACAACTTTCTCGGTTTAGATAGCAGGTTGTTTTAAAGTGCGATAGGGATCTTTTACCCTGAACGCATTTACATTACAACACATATTTTTTATCTAACTATTTCAGAAAATACGAATTAATTAAGGTGAAAATATACTTGTTTAATTTTCATAATAAGGTTTGTTCCCGTGTTTCACAATATTTATTTCTATAATGAAGGCAATTAATTCAAGCGTCAAAGCTTTGAAGTATGTAATATTATTACTCTAAGCTTTGAAGGGTGTTGAGGTCAGTAGGGACTATTTGTTAACTACTTCAATTTCAAATTTTAAACTATTAGTTTAATAACTTTGGCTAATTACATAGTGGATACCAACTCGTTATAGCTACAATATAAAGATAATACGAAGTATTTTATAAGTAGATAGATATTCTTACTTCGTGTTTCAAATATAGGTGTAAACGCCTGATCTTAAATGTGTTCAGATCCAAAAGTGACAATTTTATTTCTTCTGTTAATGGAGAATGCCCATTTAGTATGGAGAAATGTACTGACTTTAACATTTTTGTGTCTTGATAAAAATACCTTTATTTGATTATGTTATCTTAATAAATTATACATACTAACTTTAGTCAATGATAATATTAGGAAATAAGAGATATTAAACAAAACTAATTTGTATTTAGGTTATAGTAAACTCACAGTAATGTGGACTCTATGCGGGCGTATTAAAGTCGATTGCGTATGTAATGTCGATCTTTTAAGTTTCAAATTCATTTGACAGTCCCCAAACACCATGAAGTTTGTAATGTATTATAATCACAGAACACTATTACTCCTGGCTGATTATAGTAATTTTCTATTAAAAAATAAATTCATTTGACAGTCCCCTTACGTCATCTAGTTTGTTGTCATGGATATATTATACTATAATGCCGGGTCCACACGCTTGGTGTTTGCCGCAAACATCAAACACAGCAAGCAACACCACAAACACCGATCAAAATCACCCACACAAACAGCGCATCCTCACATTTGGCGAACATGTCAGTCTCATAGTCAGTCTATTCCAAACAGACGAACATGGCGGATGACGTACTTGTTGCAGCGATTGCTTTTGGGTTTACCTTCTTTTACTTTAAATTAAAACAAAATCAAATAAAAAAGAGAAAATCAAGGAAACGAAGACCGTGGTGGATGACCAAAATTATTTTTATTTACAATAATTCTTATCCGCGTCCATGCATCTTCAGTTTTTTGCCTATTTTTGTGATTCACATGTTTAGGATTCCGAATACCTACATGGCTCATTTTGATATGCTTCTAAGAACGTTAGAATTATATCTTCAGACCAATCAGTCATTGTTTTTTCTATTTTAGCACAAAGACTAGATTCTACGTCCGCTTCCCTCAAGCTCTCGTTTAGTAATGATTGTTACCAAGCGTTTGGATACAACGCAAACTGTTTGCCGAACATCCTTTGATCTGTGAAGGAAAACCGACAACGATGCCGATCACTGGCGAACACAAACACCAACAGGCAAACAGGTACAAACACCTATCCACATGTTCGTGTTTGTTGTTTGCCATTGTTTGCCAAGCGTATGGACCCGGCTTAACTGTTGTATCATAATTATAATCGAATCAATGCTACCTATTGGCCCGAAGGATCTTAAAAGATTCCTGATTGGCCCTTATCCAAACATAAATGGCCCAATGGTTTTATTTTGTAAAACGGAAGTAAAGTTACTTATTAATTTCAGAAAATTATTCCCAATAAGGATTTTTTAGGAAATAGGGTAAAATACTTGAAATATTTTAATTTTATTTTTTGTCCAAAAATCATTGTGACACAATTATTTTTTTAAGAGTACTGGCTATGGGCATTCTCCTTATTTCTTGGTGAAAATAATTGATAAGGAAGATTTTTGTACCACTACTTATCCTATTAATGTTTCCTTACCTTTTGTACCATTATCCTATGAAAGTTTGTGAAAATGTTTGGCTGTTTGGATGTTTGTTCTGACATTATTCCCGTCTATTCATTCGCGAACAGGCGGTCTATTAGGAACTCTCAGATTAAAGAAATAAAAAGCAGATATATTCATTCAACTCAATTCAACTACAATGTGAACCTACCAAAGCAAATACAAACTAAAATACCAAATACAATCCTGAGTCAGTACTAAAAAAAGCGTCAAATAGCTTGCATGTCACAATCTGAGTATGAACTCTTAATTTCAGTCAAGTTCCAGTGTAAAAGTCAAATTCCTGTTACGAAATCGGTCACGTGACAATTCGTTTAGCCAATCATATTATGTCGTTTAAAGCCCGAGAAATGAATTGACTGGAACATGAATGGTTTTATAAAAGTTCATAATAGGCCTGATCACACTCAGGGTTTGCGTCAAGGAGAGCGTTGGCCACGGTGAGGATGCGGGGTATAGACGACTGTGCGTGTGCT
This sequence comes from Thymelicus lineola, assembly GCA_963932265.1. NCBI lineage: Eukaryota > Metazoa > Arthropoda > Insecta > Lepidoptera > Hesperiidae > Thymelicus > Thymelicus lineola. The sequence continues at coordinate 14,740,874 of OZ010692.1, forward strand.
TCTATGCGCGTCTGCGGGACCGCAAACAGGTATTTATTCGATACAAAGCGCTATAGCTTTTCCCTTAACTTGGGAGCATCGATCTTGCCGTGGAGAACTTTACAGGCAGTAGTGAGTTGTCGATAGTCCCGCCGGACTTCCAATGAAAAGAAAAAAAAATTTGTTGGGATATAGATGAGGATAATACTCGTATATCCGTTTATAAAAGTACCTCAGAAATACCGTCTGAACTTTCTCAAGGAGATGCACATAGGCGCTTTAAAACTATAAACATTGACAGGCGCTGTTAATGTACTGAGCTTCCAAAACATCGTGCCATCCATGTTCCAGCAGTAATTTTTCCAAAAGTTCATAGTCAATTTTATTTAAAGTTCTAGTCTTTTGCGGGCCGAAGTTACTAGGTTCTGTAAGATCGGAGCTATAAAGTAACTAAGTGTTAAGTGTAAAGCCTTCCCCTAATATCCAATGGCGATACGCGTCGGGGGTACTATACCTTCGATTTCCGAGACAGTAACATCGCGCAGGCTTACGCTCTCCTGGAGTAGCACCGCATCTAAGGGAACATACCAAAACCACGTGCCTCATTTAGGGGGGGAGGGGGGTCTACAAAACACCACGATTGGTCAGAGAGGGGTGGGGGGGGTTTAGGTTTTTGTCACGTAGTCAATATTTTAGCAACCATTGCGCCACAAAGTCGTCATATATAAGCAAAATTATTATTTTTTAACTCTGTTTTTGCAAAAAAGTATTGAAAACCGTATTTATCAATTACCACGTGAAAACTAGGGAGGAGGGGGGGGGGTCTTCTCATATACTGCGGATGGTCACGAAGGGGGGGGGGGAGGGGGGTAAAAAGTTGGCAAAAATGGGTTACGTGCTTTTGGTATGTTCCCTAACATACCTTCATAAGAATTCGACACTACATTCATCTAATACTATTTAATTATTCTTAGAACGTTTTGACTTTCACTGGTGCATCGACATGTTCGTATTACGGTCAACTTTTAGTAATCAATAATCCCCTACTTATATCTAATACTCTCATATCTTGCCTGTGATTGAGGTGCCGTCGACTTTATTCACCGACATGCAATTTATTGAAGACTAAGTAAGGATTGATTAAAATTCTCAGTCACCCACTGAAAGACTAACGTTTCTATCTAGAATGTGCTTTTGTGTGGATGTGTGGATTATTTGCCCTACTTATATCTAATACTCTCTTATCTTGCCTGTGATTGACATGCAATTCATTGAAGACTAAGTAAGGATTGATTAAAATTCTCAGTCACCCACTGAAAGACTAACGTTTCTATCTAGAATGTGCTTTTGTGTGGATGTGTGGATTATTTGCCCTAATTATATCTAATACTCTCTTATCTTGCCTATGATTAACATGTACTTATTTCATTGAAGACTAAGTAAGGATTGATTTAAATTCTCTGCAGTTTCAATTAAGTCACTCACTGAAAGACGAACGTTTCTAGAATGTGTTTTTGTATGGATGTGTGGATTGTTGGCTATGAAATGGTAATGATTTTTTTGATATTAACGTTTATGTTAAGTATGAGTAAAGAATCGTGAAAACTATTTTAATTTAAAAATTGTATCAATAAAAGATGCTAATAGTAATGATTAATGACGAAATGTCGCTTCTCTTTGAGAGCAAAGTTCAGGTAGTCAATAAGGAAGGTCTCTATGCGGTTACCGTTCTCATGTATTGGTTTTCCCTCCTTCCTGCTTCCGCTTTACGACAAGGAAATAAAACAACTTGTTTCATTAATATTTTATTCATTCAATCACATACTAATATTTTAATAATTTAGGAATTGAATTAATTAAATAACACACTGGCAAGGAGTAACATTTCATAACTAAAAATGCAAAAAACGTAAGTGAAAATGGCATCATGTTACTATCGTATTTAGAGATTTCTTTCATGTCTGAATAACCTATTATTTGACAAAATATTACAAATAACAGTATAAAAATCTTTGTTCTACAGGGGAATAAAAATTGTTTTCCATATCTTCATTTAACACAAATCCAAATAATTACCTAGTTATAATATTTTAATGTCTATAAATCCGTAGGTATCAACTAGATTTACCTTGAAATATTTTAATTCCCTTGTAAAGTTACCTTAATAGCAGTCTTAAACCTACCTAATCGAATACATACCTATTTATAAAATAAAAGCTAAACTTGTTAAAGCTTTGCTGTGGCACCGGTTACCATAGCAATGAAAGTAGCAACTATGCTAAACGAGTCAACCCAAAATGCCTAAAATTTCCCATTTCCATTGCAACTTCGTTATTTAAATTACATTATTCTATTAAAACCATCTTGTACAAACAACTTCGTTTGGTTTTTGAACAGACTCACAGAAAGGGAATGTTTACTTATATAAATTACATTGAGTAAGGATTGAGAGAATTATAATTATATTATAATAAAATATTAAATCTAATTCCAAATCTCAGTTACAAATTAACAATGACATGCAAACAGTACCTAAATATTGCTTTAATTAGCGGAAAACCACAACTAATTACGCACAGCGACATCTTAATTGCATTATCACAGAGTGTAATATCCGCTCAGAATATAACTCTAATTTTACATTGAGAATCTTTATGTTATTATATTATTTTTTCAAAGATATGTATTATGTAAGCCAAAGGGTTGCGCTGTTTCTTCTCCTTTATAATCTCCCTCTAGAATGTATGAGAATACGAATAATTCGTTTACAAGTTAGCAAATACATATTATGTAAATAAATGTATTTATGTAAATAAAATAAAAATAAAATAAAATATTATTAACAACGAATAACTTTAAAATTTGTTGATTATGGTTTTAAGTTTGTAAATAACTTATATTACACACAAATTATTTTTTATCACAATAGGTACTTACAACGAGACATATCGACTTATTATAATAATATAAAATGATTAATATTATTATATTATATAATTGCAATTGTACACGAATACTACAATAATGTTTGATAGTTTTTAAGCTGACATTTGTAATTAAACATGGGTTATTTATAATTTGACATTATGTATACATATTTTCATTTTTAAATTGAGTTTGAAATTGAATAATTTTATATCATAATGTATTATTATCATAATGTATTGTAATTATAATTATTCTTAAAAACATGTATACTAACGCATTAGGTTGTTTTCCTGTAATTTAAGATGTAAGTATGAATATAAATGAATAAATTAATTAATAAATACAAAATTCAACATGAGACAAAATGTTTAAAAAAATTACAATACTTAATACAACTACTTATCATATACGTAATACGTACTTATACGTAATACAACTACTTATCAAAATATTTATTCTAATGAGCAAACATGTCTTTTAATGTGAAATAGCTTAACTTTAATTTAATGCGTTTTAAACACAATATTTTAACAACGTCGTTTTTCTATCTAATTAGGTATTTAATGGCTATAGTCCTGTCAACCTATTTTAGCAAGAAATATATCATCTTATATTTATCCTTATACTCTTACGCACCTGGACGTAACCCTCCCCTAGGGGGGCCGAGGCGCCTACCATGGGTCCCGAGCCCATGGTGGCCATCTCGGACCATACTCAAGGTCAAGGTCATCAAGGCCCTGAAGAGGGGAGTTCAGTGATTTTATTACGTTATTTTATTACTTCTTATAAAATGTTTCTCTTATAAATAAATAAACAAAGCCGTTATTACATTATGTTAGGTATAGAAATTATGGAAAACAGTAACAATAAGAATAAATTAAGAATTTATATCTTCTTTTTGTGTCGTAGATGAAAAGTTACAAGGTGTTTTGTTGAAATATCTCGTCGATATCTGTAAGTGTCAAACAATATTTACTCAGTTGAATATTACTGAACAATAGATTCACCGTCGTCAACGATATTGACGTATATTGTTTGTTGAATGAACGTGCCTTTGAATAATGATATTTCACTTTACTGGTGGAAATCTTGTTTTATGATGTCTGAATTACATGGTATTGCGAAGTTAGCTATTTACTTGATAGTGTCTGATGGCATGACGGCATAACAGAGGTTACAATGACTTATTGACATCACCTTAACAGATAAACTGTCCCACAATAAAATTGTGTTCGGGTTTCCTCTCAAAATGTGAGGGGTATACCGTATAGAAAATAGCGTCACGGTACGATACCGCGCCGCGGCGCGCAAATTGACTCACTTCACACACCGTTGAACCTATTAGTAACCGGTTCCTATTATACATTTTATAGATTTCTTTGTTTTCCTTCACGGGTAAAATACAATTTCATAATAATAAAAAATTCACAACATATATTTTTTTCTATTTAGTTTGGGGTAGTTTAAATACACATATTAATATAGGTAATTTATTGCTTCTGCTACCGTTGGGAAAGGTGGTTTTTATCAATAAAGATAAGCAACTGCGAAAGAAACTTACAATATTGTATTACACAAGTTATTTTAAGACACGATCATTCAACAAAGTTAAAGCGACAGATTACTTACTTACTTGACGTATTATGCTTAAATTACAACCAAAGTCGGAACAAAGTCATTTAATGTAACGTTTAACATCAAACGAAAGTGTGCTTGTTCCTAAATTGTGGTTTTATCAATGCTACATCGAATTGTTCAGGATATTGGAAAATTTCACTTAGTCTTGGTGAATTTTAAATTGAAGGAAAGATTTTTACTGGGGAGTGACTGTACTCCACTTTTTATTAAAAAACACTGACACAATATGTTTAATTTTTGACTCTACTTGCTCTCATAGATTATTTCTACAAAATAAAACAATAAAGAAGTACATGAGTACCAAATTTCAACGCATTTGGTTCAGTGGTTTCGGAGTAAATTGGCTGTAAAAGGAGGTCAGCCAGACACGCGAGTGATCGTATAAGGGTTCCGTTTTTGATTTTTTTCGTACGGAACCCTAAAAACGATAACTAGTACAATAATTCGCGATTAATTTCAAAACAGAACTGCTGGACCTAAAGGTTGATTGCAGGTGCCTTCACTAAACTTCTAAACTTCTTATTCTCTTCTTTTCCATAACAGGACACCAAGGGATCATGGTTGCTTACTTTGACTCTAACTTGATGACCTAGGATGACGCATGATGACGTGATGATCATATCACTGACTTCTTACTATTGACTAAGTATAGTTTACTATACTAAAGTGTAGCCCTAGCCGTGACTACAGATTCATACTAATAAAATTGATTAGGCACTCATTAACTAACTAACTAATAAATAATTATGATCAATCTTTGATTTAATACACTTTAAATGTGATGGCAGTTGTGATGGTCGTAATATCTTTATAATCTTCTATTCGCTCCATAATTTCTTATTGATCTTCTATCATATATTCAGACTTCTAGAAGAAACTTTCTTATCTCTATTCTTCTTAATACTTGCTTTGGTATCTTAGACTAAAGAGAGCGATGAAGCTATTTTAATCCTACAGCCTTCTTCTGATGAGTCTCATTTCTTCTTTCTGCCAATACTGTAACAAGGTAAACATCACAATTTTAGTAAATTAACATGAAATACAATACATAATTTAACTGGCCACATACTCGTATTATGTAAGAGTTCCAAGAGATTAAGAAGTGTATTTGCAGTCAGTTTAAATCCCCTTTTATGTACCCCACTGCAAGTCATGGGTCTCTTTCTTCATAGCTGAGGTCTAGTGCATTCGCAATATTAATTATAGTGCGGGTAAGGCTGTTGAACCTAAGCATCACTGCGACGAAGTTACCCATGATCGTTAAATCTATTCGCTAAGGTTCACGTTCGCAATGAACCGTATGATGTTCTTGAGTTCCAGATATCTGAAGTAAAATTAACCCATTCAAATCTTATATATCATTGGGTACAAACAACAGTATTATTAATGGCAGTTTGCAAATTCCTTGGAATCTTTCTTAACAGGTTCTTACTCGCAAGGCAAATAAGGTAAACCTTTTGACACTGTTTTACTGAGGAAGATTACCGTTACACGCCTCTTACGGTACAAAATATGCTTTTAGTTAAAAAAAACTTTGATTCCATGAAACATTGACTCAAATCATCATCGCCTGTAATCCAATGTGATTTTAGGTAAACCGCTTATTAATTATTAGCCTAGTAAGAGCCTTTAAGAATTAACGACGGGACGGGAATACAAAAAGCAGTTATTCCACATTTATTGGTAGGAACGAGTTATAAATAAGGAAAATTCTTCGTCCGTTCAAACGTTTTACAACGAAGCAATGGATACTTGACACAATCCCTACATACATTATTTAAAAGGGCCAACTTAACTGGGTCATTAAAATATTTATGAATACGCTTTAAAACAATTTTTGTAAGAGCACTCAACAAACGAATACATGAACAAGCTTTGAGGTATGAGGAAGTAAACAAATTATGCAGTATCATTTTCAGAAGAGAACCAAGCCTAGAAATGTAATATTAATAAGTGCGATAACATTATTTGAAGGAATTAATTTAAAAACATTACTAACTTTTTATATATGTAGATAAAGACTGACATAAAACAGATAACGTTTCTACAATATTAAAATGGGAACAAACGGATAAACACTCAATAAAATGTTCATAAAATACAATAAGATTTCCTGAAACATTCGTTTAACTAGTGCTCTGCAAAATTTTATTAAAATCCGTTCAGCATTTTTTGCTTGAAAGAGTAATAAACATTCATATTATATAATAAAATCTTTATAAAATTTCGCATTTTATAATATTAGTAGGGATATATTTTTCATTATTTTACCTATAAATACTATGGCATATCCGGATATTGAAAGAAAAAAACGTGCTTCATATCGACCTTAACATTTAAATTCTTTAACCACCTACATCCCACGAGATTGAGTCACGTTTCCTAAGCATCCTGTTTTAATTAGATTTTATAGAAAACTAATATTCTCAATACACACGATTAACACCTGATTTTGAATGAAAAAAAAACTGTATAAACATTGATGTATTATTACTAGCGTATAGAACCGACACCGCGAACACCATGTATGTCCCAATGCATTGGCCCACGTGGCTTCAATCTTCAATGGATTCGTTCGATTTTGAAAGAACGGGGGCTCAATAGGGATGTTGACACTAATTATAAATTAATATAAATTTATGTCTAAAGTATTTGTGGTAACATTTAAAGGCCTAAAATATGATTCTTTTATCGAAATCAATCACAATAAATTGAATATCATTAATTTAAAATGTTAAAAATTGTACTCACTGTCACGTGACCTCAAACGCCATTTTGAGAATATGACGTCATTGGAACAATTTTATATGGAAATTCAACAAACTTAGCAGACAGATAGTATTGAATATCGTTTAGTGACGTCACGTGACGTTTTTGGTGGGAAATTTGATAATGATTTTTATTTATCAATTTTTGTTTTTAAATTGAAGATTATTATTTTTTTAATATTTTTTTCGTGAATATTGAGGTTCCATCTATAAAATAAAATTGAATCCTAAAATTAGTCAACATCCCTATTTTGAAAATCGAACCTCCCGGGCGGGACACACACTTTGTTCGAGATGTCTGTTCTATGACATTATACTTCAATGTGTATAAATTAATTTTATTTTATTATTATTGAATTACAAATGCTAAATAAGTTTTTAGTTAATTGTTTGTGCAACCTAATCACGATATACGGAGCTTTTAATTATCATAAAAACCGATTTAAAGATCAGTTGAAATCAACAAACCATGTGACGGTTTCTCCGAAAAACCTATCAATTTCATACCTTTTTTTAACATTTGAGATATTTATTATTTTTAAGCTACGCTATATTCAAAAGCTACTTCTAGTATATTAAAATCACGTTCTTAATAATTAAAAATGCCTTCCAGTGAAACTGAAAGACTTGTTACTTACTCACTGACCGGTTCGACAACCACAGTGGCAGTAAATATATCGTCTATAAAGACGCTGGCACACAAAGGCTTTGCGGTGGATTAAGACCATATACATAAGTACCGATTTAAGATCATATTCTGCGATTAAGGCAAGGAATAAAAACTTCCTTTCTGACATATTGGTGTTTTGTTCATAGATGGCGCTTTCTCCATTGTTCGCTCACTCGCGTAACGCGACAGTTGAGTCATGCTTTTTCATGCGTGCGGCCGGCATCGTTTTAATAAAATACAGATAAATAACGCTATACACTTATAGCCACACACTAGGATTTCCTGAGTTGTAGGTGCTATGGACAACACACAAAGACAAGGAGACACACTCAGACCGAGAACAGAAATTCGAACTCATCATTCAAATTTCCGCCTTGCTGGGAATTGAACCCAGGACCCTTGGCACGGTCGTTTGGCATAGTAATCATTACGACACATGAGACAATATTAAATCGTCTGTATATTTTCAAATGCCCTATAGATAATTTAAGGTTGGTGTCAATAAGTTTGACCTTATAACGCTGCCAATCTGCGGTAATTTCTGGCTACTAGTGGCTACTCTGTATTCATTTGTCGGTCCTAAAGTAAGCGCCACCTTCCCGCATTAAGAAAGTTCGGTATCTTGACATCATATTTATCTTTTAGACGTATCTATTAACGAGACAATATTTACTTAACGATTTCGCACTAAGATAACGTTATTCATAAGCCGTTTTTGTTTGAGTATCCGACGCGGGGAGAGGAGAGGAAAGTTTAATGAAATGATATTGAAGCAAGGTCGTAGTAAAGTAGAGGTTAGAACTCATTAGCATTTTGATTAAATTATTATAAGCATTTAGCTATGCTTTAGTAAGCGAAACAAGTTATTTTTTTAAAACTAAATACACGGTTTTATAGGGTCAATAAATGTAGGTTCTAATCATTGAAGTATAATGTCATAGAACAGACATCTCGAACAAAATGTGTCTCGCCCGGGAGGTTCGAGTTTCAAAATTGAGCCCCGGTTCTCCTTTCAAAATCGAACGAATCCATTGAAGATTGAAGCCACGTGGCGCCAATGCATTGGGAAATACATGGTGTTCGCGGTGTTGGTTCTATACGCTAGTAATAATACTTCAATGGTTCTAATATAAAAAAATGTTACTGTGCTGTAACAGTTAAGGTTAGTACCCTCATCTGAGGTCCAGCCTGAGTGTAGTTTAAGGTCATACATACAAAAAATATATTGTCATCAGAACTAATGCAATATGAATAATTTCAATTCCTATAAGGACATTTCAAGTAACTAGTAGGTCTAATTAATCTTACAAGACTTGACCCACAAAAACGTGGAAGCTAAATAAAACCGTTTAAAAATGTTTAGAAAAGACAAGATTTAAATTAGTTTTGATACTATGGATTAGACTTTATAATGTCCATTAGCCTTGAAATCATAAAATACAAAATATAGTAGTAATACATGGGATCTGAATGTTATCAGAGCAAAAGTGTTTGTCACTATACTAATCTATTGATTTATCTCTTTCGTAACCATTTCCGATTGATTTATCAGAAAGATATCAAAACCGTGACAAATCCTACATATTTTGTCACGGTGATTCACTATCACTTTATCTAACTATACTAATATTATAAAGAGGAAAGATTTGACTGTATGTTTGCATTGAATAGGCTCCGAAACTACCGAATTGATTTGAAAAATTATTTCACTGTTGAGAACCTTCACTATCCCCAAGTGAGATATGGATAGGCTATATTATTTTTTTTTACTATTTTTCCCGAAGCGAAGCGAGGGTGATTTCCTAGTCGAAGAATAAAGCAGCTCTTGGTTTGATTTTAATAAAAGCATCATAATTATTAAGACGTCATTCAAAAGGTGGCTTTAGAATTTGCAAGAGTGTGCGTAGCATTGACATATAAATAAGGCCTAGGCGCATTCAAGTGGTGGCACTAACGCCCCAACTCACAGTCACTAACGGGAATTTAAATCGCTCCTTAGTACAGAATTTGTATGGCGATTTTTTAGTAACTGCCATCAGTTCTTTCCACATCCACCCAGGGTTGACTGGTAGACAATGCCATTAGGCATTAAGTTTGCCCTTTGTTCATCCTTTTTTATAAGGTGACATAAATTTTAAATAAATAAATAAATAAATAAATAAATAAATAAAGAGCCATTTAAGTAACCATTAGTGACTCTGAGTTGGGACGTAAGATACTCGTAATATCACAACATCTTATTCAGCGCAACAAATCTATCTCACGTTGCAATCTATGAGGTAAGCATGTTTATTACTCTTTCATGCAAAAACTATACTGATCGGTTTTTCTTGAAATACCTATAGCACACAGGTAAACTTAGATTTGGAATAATAGTAAACTAAGTACCTTTTGTAGGGTAAGGTAAGTACCACTGCAGAGCGCTATTAACAATTAAATAACGTTCACACATTCACACCCCCGCTCTAGGATTCCCTGTGTCGCGTCTACCATGAATACACAAATGAAACATCACAAAAAGGAGAACAAACAGATGTCTCACTCGGCCATTAATTGATCTCGAGACTCCTTGACCAGGTTACTGGCTACCAACTCGACTACTGGACTATCGAAGTAATAGCTATCAATGTTTGAATTGTCAAATCAATCCGTCCATCCATGCATCAGCCCTTGGAGGTCCACTGCTGAACATAGGCCCTAACTTACGCCCTTCTGAATCAAGCAGATACCCACCATCTTCTTCAGATGGTCAGTCCATATGGGAGGCGTCCTATACTTACTCCTTTTTCCGAGACGAGCGGGCTATTATGGACTCTTATTTCCAGCCATGTTCCAGTGTAAACGTAAAATTGGTGTTGTGTTACGAAAGCGGTCACGTGATACTTTTTAGGCAATCATGCGTCGTTCAAAGCCCGATAAATGAACTGCATAGAACATGAATGGCTTTTTTAAGGTTCATAATAGGCCCGCTGGACGTCATTAGAAGACCTTTTTTCCCCAACGGTTCTCGATCCTCCGAACTGTAAGGCCATCTCATTGCCACTTCGTTCCGAATTGTAAATAAGTTACAAAACTTGGTAATAATTTATTTAACTTATTTATCCTTACGAAATCATTGGCAACCATCGTTGAAATGTTATGTCCTATTTACATACATAATTATATGTATAGACGTGTTTTCTCGTCAAAAACACATTTAAGTAATAATCTTGCATCAAGGTTCTGAGAACCTATCTATAGGGAAATACTGACGGGTACACCTACAGAGAAATAGTATGAGACGTAGAACCGTAGGTTTTAAGGTATCATTTTATTTATTTATTTATTTTGTTCGTTCTAGTCAGCAACTGACCTTGTTTTGAAAAACCTATGCTTTATTGTCTATACCCAGATTTTTTTTTAAATTCGAGTCATTAATTAGACATAAAGTTATACCTACATAACTGTAAGAAATTGTTATTTACAATGCATGCGTGAGATTTCATCTATTGATAACGTTGCAATGTTTTCTGATAAAAATACTGCAATTGTTTGTTTTCAAATGATGTGATTCGACTTGAATGGCGTTCGTGTGCTAAGGCTCTAGCCTTTTTTGAAACCTTATCCCAGAGTGTTTAAAAAGTCGAAGCAAAATCTTACCTAGAACAAGGCACACACTTTATATTGAAAACTCTACACTCTCCTTTAGCGCAATGGTTATCTTTAATCAAAGACCGTTTCAATCTGATTAACGATTCACTTTTCACCAATTCACTACTTTTCACCAGTTCGTTTGAACTTTCACTCCACGTATTAATCATATCATTTGTTGTTCTTGTTTGCATAAGCCGGGCGTCGACCAGTGACATTAAAATGAGGCATAGCAGGCAACTCAGTACCATCGACTCCATGTTGCATGTACGAGCGTATTGGACACACTGATCGAGTGCAAAGCCTCTTCGAGAATATATTGAATCGAGACTCGAGTGTGAGTCATATGAGTTTACACTTACTCTTGTTTTCCGTCAGGAGCCTTCTTATGAATCATCGCAACTAATCAATTAGCGGTCGCCGAAATCAACGAATGTATTCGAGCAATTCGGAAGTCACTAAATTGGACCTCTATATTTAAAGGCTATAAAGAAATAATGATACACACTCCCAGCCTATAGAGAAGCGGGGGGGGGGGGGGGGGCATAACGGGGACGTTAAGGGAAATAGCCGATAACAGAATAAACAAAATATATCGCACCTTCGGTGCAACAAAGTCACAAATAGCCAAAACTGTAAAATTGATTTAGTTTGCCAAATTGTCTATAAAACATGCATTTTACGTCAAACTGTAGCAAAAACTATAAACAATTAATAGTATGTATATTTTTAACCTATTACAGATAGTAATCCAATAATATGGAAATAAATGCGAATGTGAAAAAATCTTAAAGTTCTCTCCTCTAAAATTACAAAAAAACTGTTGTGCCTTTGTTGCACCGAAGGTGCGATATTTCAAACGTGACATATTCGAGAGTGTTCTTACTTTTACTTATGTATTATACTATTATGTCTTCTGTGTCTTAGCTAATTATGTTTAGTTTAAATGAAACAGACGGAGCTTTTTTCAAATTTTCATTTAAGATTATCAATGATGTACATCATACATATCTATAATCTCCAAATCTAATATAAAAAAAAGGACTCGACCGATTTTTATAAAAAAAAAATAAAAAATGTACACAATATTTGGTAAATATGAGAATTGTGAATGTTTGGTAAATATGAGAATAGGTCGCAATGGGTCGTAATGGTCTTCATACCGCTAGTTGATTAGCGTGCCCCTAACTAGAACATTTTTAGCGGATTGGCGTTTGCCGAGTCAGATAGTAATCTATTGTTATAATATGTCTATAAGCTATTAGCGATAAGATCGCTTTTTGTACTTGATAACATTGAAAAGCTTTTACTGACTGTAAATTTGGTGTGCAATAAATTGTAATAAATAAATAAAATAAATAATCTTCAAATAAGTTCAATATTATGTTGTAATTTTTTGATATTCGCTTGGCAACTAACTTGAGGATATAAATTATAATACTGTGAACGGGCGTAGTGAAAATTATATCCATCACTGCTTTAACTCATAATTTTTTATTTTTACTGCATTGAACGATAAAAATAAATAATTGTTAGTTTTTTTGGAAAGACCTTGTAAACTAACTGAACTAGGCCGACAAACAGTAACTAAAGATGTTTTTATGTCTTATTTGAGATTGTTGCTTCCTGTCAATATAAGACTGATCAAGCGTAAATATTTAATAGCATTCATTAGATTGATTCTTAAATACTGTTTCGCTGATCACCAGTTTTTTATGCACGTGTCAGACGAGCATGGGAAGTAATCATCGTCGCCCATGGGCGTCAGTAAATATACAATATTTTTGCCGGTCAACAAAGAAACATCACATCGCGGTTTGGAAGATATTATAACATAAGTAATAAAAAATATCGAAAGGAATATTGAAAGCAAAAATTGACTAAGCGACATTGAGCTAAGTTTACAGGAGAGCAGTTTAATGTTGAATTTTTAGAGAAGTTGTTGTATATAATATGCCACAATATAGATGATAAAATAAGGATTCCTAAACAGAAAGAATAACGTCGTAGAAGGATTACAAAAAATATATGATTGTTTTCTAAAAATTCCAACTTTAAACTTTACAGCAGGTAAAGTTAGCTCAATGTCGCTTAGTCAATTTTTCCTTTCAAGCGTCGATATTACATGCATGCATACATACATGCAAGATACGTGCGAGAAAACAAAATCCTTCCTGGCAGTCTGGTAAAAACCGAATTTTTCATCTATAAGAGTAAAAATGTGAATGAAATATATAAAAAGTTCTAACATACGAGTATAATAAGTACAATAATATTTTATGTCGTCTTTTGTTCGTGCAAGAATCGTCCGAACAATACATTCCAAAGACACTTTATTGCACACTAATTTAAGATTGTACATGAAATAAAAATAGCTATTGTAGAATGTAAAATAATACACAATATATGTTACATACGCTGAGAGGAAGGTTATGGGATCACACACAGTTCCATAATTTAGATACTGAGCATTCTTACGAGATGAACGAGATGGTTTCAGGAAAGTCGCAAAGCTTCCATGGCATGTCAACTTTCGCTTTGACCGCGGATTTAACCACATTTTCTGGGAAATAAAAAATGCCCTTTATGTTATTATTAATAAAAATCTATTCCGTAGTTTTTACATCAAAGAGTCAACATAACAGAATCAACATCCATATGTCGCACCCTCAGTGGAAAAAAGCATAAGTCATGTTACTTTGAATTTTAGTTATTAATATGATTGGAAAGAGAGACAAAAGCTGCATATGCTCAATTTTTTTCAAATTTTCATCATTAATCTTGACGATTTTGTGAAAGAAATCGTAATGTTAATTCCTTTGACTACTTACTGATATTTTAACAGTTTTTTTGCTCTCCTGTAAAATTGCTATTTTCATCTTATGCCTTTTTTCCACTGAGGGTACGATATATCCTCACGTTTCACATTTATACTATTATTAGGATAGAATAAGAGTAGGTGTGTCTTTTGTATTATTACTGTGTCTTTGTATTATCCCATACTTGTAACAGCCGAGAAGTTATCCAAATGGTAGTTGTTATTTTGGTAGCTTTCTCAATCTCTTAATCGCCCCGGAACCTCATTAACCTAGTTCTGTTATTATGTTACTTTCACAACAGTAGTCACAAAGCCATTCTGTCCTAAGTCAATCGATTGAAAGACAATTTTTTATGACCCGGAAACAATAAAAGGACAATTGTTAACTATATACGGAAATTCCTGTCCAAAATGTAAATAGAACTAAAAATAATGACAGCATAACATGATCTTTATTGTTATTTACTTCACTATTTTCTACTATATTATACTCTATAATCTATTTCTTCATTATTTATCTACCCGTGCCAAATTGCAACTACCTAGCCGGTTTCTAGCACTAGCTAAATCACGGTTTTCTTTAAATTGTTGACTACGGAATTCTAATAATTATAAATTATAAATAAAAAACCCTCAACTGTTTTAGTTACACTAAACATAGCCAAGAACATTCCCTTTGTCGGTTATTAGGTCACCTTTCAAACAAAATAAACCACAGATAGACATACAGATCCACAGATAGCTTCAATCAAACTTATAACACCCCTCTGTTTGCGTCGGAGTTTAAAAACAGAAGTTGAAAAAAAATTACCTTGTTTACCACACTATACTATAAACTGGTGAATGAAAACAGTACAATGCAATATTTGACTTTGTCTCCTTCATCAACCATGAATCAGTGCACAAAAACAGTAGTATTTAAAACCTTGATGAAAAACTAATATTATTGTGGTTTTGCTATCATTAACACTAGTTTTTTAACCGACTTCAAAAAAGGAGGAGGTTCTCAATTCGACTGTTTTTTTATGTTTGTTACCTCAGAACTTTGGACTGGGTGAACCGATTTGGATGATTCTTTTTTTTAATCGAAAGTTGATGCTTGTCGTGTGGTCCCACATAAATTTGAACGAGATCTGACAATGGCATCCATGTCAAGAGTACAATGTACTTCATTTGAAGTCGGTGATTTTTTTGTTAAAATGTTAGATTAAGTAACGGTACCAACGCTGCAACGGTCTGACTTCCATTGCGACTAGGGTTATCAGATGTACGACTCTGTAGCCTAGTTGGTAGCGAACCTGCTTGCGAAGGGATGGATCCCGGGTTCGATTCCCAGCCGGGGCAGATTTATGTGACAGATAAAAACCTACTGCGGGGGTGTGAGTGTGTAAGCGTTTATTATTATTATTTATGTACCTAACATTGATTTCCTGACATAAGGTTTGATATCCAAACACAGCAGTAATAGCCTGGTGGATTGATAGTAATCTCCTGAAATCAGGGGCCTAAGTTTGAATTCGAATCCTGAACGCACCGCCAATTAATCATTTATCACCACCATTTATCGAGGAAGGCTATAGGCTATACAACATCATATTTTAGTAGATTTTTCCACAAATTAACGCGGGTGAAACCGCGAGGCATAGCTACTTATTTAATATATTATGTGCTACTACCATTACGCAAATTCTGTACGTAATATTGAAAGGAATCTGTTAATTAAAATTGAAATTTTATTTATTTTTTTATTGCGACAAAAACACAATTTTTTTTTACCAAATAGGACTCATCTAAGAAAATGGACTATAGTTCCTACGAGTAGCTTAGGGCGTATTTTGCTTAGTAGTCCAATGTTTGTTAGTTTTTTTATTCTACAAGGCATTAAGTCCACCCACTTTGTGCCTATAATTACAATAAAGCATAAAAAATAACAACGAAACAACAATAAGAACAAAATAATTCATAAAATAATATTATTATAAACTTCGGGGAAATTTTTAGTAATGGGATGGCTAGTCTAAATCACTTTTCGAATAAACACATCTGTATGAAATTAAAAATACAACCGATTTGAGATCTTCATCCTATTTTTGAAGTTGTTAATAAAATTATCTGTGAAAATCGACCACAGATTTCTCAGACAATGTTAATATCCATGGGTAAAATCTGTGGGTAAAATCCATCGCCAAGGCTTGACTGATACAAAATGCCAATAGGCATTAATGACCATTCTTTTTATAGCTACATAAAAATAAATCCAAATTGTATTTTTCAACCAAATAATAATAATATTATGTATATCGGCTATTTAATTATGTATTTGTATTAAATGTGTTTACTTAAAAAATATAAACGTATTTTAAATAAAGTATTTTATGTAATACTAGCAATTGCCCTCGCTTTGCTTCGGAAAAAATCTTAGGTGCTTTAGTTAACTTACATAACATACTCTTAAAGCAGCGTGATCGCTCATTAGAACCAAGTTACTATGAAAGGTCAATACTCGAAATAACGATTCGATATTTTTAGGGTTCATTACCTCAAAAGAAAAAATACGGTTCCCTTAAGATCACTTATTACTCCATTGCCCGTCTGTCTGTTTGTATTTCAAGACCTTTTTTCTCAGGAACGCGTGAAGGTAACAAATTAAAATTAATCCAACACTCAGGTCTGCAATCCCTAGGAGCTGTGAAAACATATAATATTCTGTATCGTCAACGCAATCAAAAAACATTCGGCCAGAAGATAATTATGTCTTAGGTAAAAAATAGGTTGAATAAAAAATTTTAAAAATGTGAATTTGTAAGTATCACAAAAAAAACCTATTTGCAGAACTTGGTAATTTGTTCGGGACCCATATATGGGGACAACAGTTTTTCAACGGCAAAGTAAAGTGTTAGGTTTTACTAAATTTATAGTTAAGTTAGGTTCAACAACCCTAGCGCACACTGAGCTGGTTGCTTTTACTTATTATTATTATTTCATCATAGTATTTTCTAAATTTTGTGTTTCCTACTATAGCTACCCTTCGCATTTCCCTTAGTACTTAAATAACATTGAATAAATAAATTGTACGATGACGTTTGCTGATCCATCAGTATTTCACGTTAGGTACCCAGACTTTAAAAAAAGAAGTAGTCTTAATTATATCGTTCTCCAAGGTACAATCTATGTCTATACCAAAACACATCAAGATTGGTTCAGCAATGAGAGAGAGTTAAGGTTAATTCGATGAGTTATGTGATACTTAATGGTAATAAAGGTGCAACACATTTTCGCATTCATTACATTGTAGTTTCGGCAAATCAATAATTCGGCAAAGGGAAGATACTGCTTCACAGAAAATGAGAAAATTCAGCACTCTGCACCCTCAACACGATGTTCCTCAGGACTGCATTATAACAGAACTACAACATCACTACTACGGAAATCTAAAAATTACGGAACACTTAGTTATTTCAAAGAACAATCCTAAGCTTGATTTAACACGCCGCAATACGTTTTGTTTAGTGGAGTTATGTATTTTATTATCAATTATTCAATTTGTTCAATGTCTACTATTTGTGCAACACTAAATTACGATTTTCAACCCCTTCCAGAGTGAAATATAAAAAAATGCTAAATTTACGTTGGAGGTCATAAATACGCAATTAATGATTTAAAAAAGTGAATATAAATATAGATATTTAGTAAAAAATACTTCAGTGCCATATTCTAGCTCCATCTTGCGAAATATAAATAAACTAAGCAATGTATGTATGCCTTATTTTGTGTGAAGAAACGGTTTTTGTAAGTTTAAAACAAATTAAAAACTCGTTTTTCGGTTTTGGTATCGTGCAAGTATCGATTTACAACTTAAAAAATCATTTATTTCGAAATAACAGACATACACTTCAATTATATTTATGTGTATTTGAATTATTATAAATTTGTAAAAAATAAGTACTCCAGTGCCACGCTTTGGCTCCACCTTGCAAAATATAAAAAAAAACTAAGAAATGTTTGTACCTATGCCTCAATTTGTGTAAATAAAAGGTTTTTGTATGTTTAATTATGCCTTTGTTATGGAACACTAAAAAATTGCCTATAATTTAAGTTGAAGACTCGATATTGTAGTAAAGTCCTGTTGAAATCCGTTCAGTAGCTTCAGAGATTAATGAAGACAAACAAACAGACAAACAAAAATTAAAAACTGATTTTTCGGTTTTGATATCGTGCTAGTAACGATTTATAACATGAAAAATGCTGTTATTTCGAAATCACAGACAGATATACTAATTATATTATATATTAAAGGTGTATGTATTAAAGGCGTTGGCGTGAATCAACACATACAGAGCCATCTAGTTGCCAAGATAGTAATCGATTATTTATTGGATATCGGTTACTCATACAGACTTAATTTGCGTTTTTCTATCACTTCCCAGATGAAATTTATAAAATGCTGAAATTATATTGGAGTTCATAGATACGCAAACAATATGCTCTTAAAAACAAAATACAAAAATAGATATCCACTCAGTAATAGGGATTTTAATTAATGAAAAAAATAACCTTTAAATGCATTTTATGGCCTTTCCATGCAATATAAGTAAAATCTAAGAAATGCATGTATAACTCTTTTTGTACGGAGAATACGTTTTTAAAAGTTTAAAACAAATCGGCTGAAATTTTTTTATTTTTCCATACAAACTATCCCTAAGGAACCCTTTAGTATGGAACCCTAAACAATTGCTTAGTTGTTAAGTTGAACACTTTGCAATATCCTAGTAAAAGTGTTGTTACAATTCGTTCAGTGGTTTCGGAGATTAGCGGAGACAAACAAACAGACAGACAGACAAAAATTTTAAAAACTCATTTTTCGGTGTTGGTATCGTGCAAGTAACGATTTGCAGCTTGAAAAAATCATTTATCTCGAAATCACAGACAAACTCTTCAATTTTATTAATATGTATAGATTATTCAATTTGTTCAATGTCTACTATTTGTGCAACACTAAATTACGATTTTCAACCCCTTCCAGAGTGAAATATAAAAAAATGCTAAATTTACGTTGGAGGTCATAAATACGCAATTAATGATTTAAAAAAGTGAATATAAATATAGATATTTAGTAAAAAATACTTCAGTGCCATATTCTAGCTCCATCTTGCGAAATATAAATAAACTAAGCAATGTATGTATGCCTTATTTTGTGTGAAGAAACGGTTTTTGTAAGTTTAAAACAAATTAAAAACTCGTTTTTCGGTTTTGGTATCGTGCAAGTATCGATTTACAACTTAAAAAATCATTTATTTCGAAATAACAGACATACACTTCAATTATATTTATGTGTATTTGAATTATTATAAATTTGTAAAAAATAAGTACTCCAGTGCCACGCTTTGGCTCCACCTTGCAAAATATAAAAAAAAAACTAAGAAATGTTTGTACCTACGCCTCAATTTGTGTAAATAAAAGGTTTTTGTATGTTTAATTATGGCTTTGTTATGGAACACTAAAAAATTGCCTATAATTTAAGTTGAAGACTCGATATTGTAGTAAAGTCCTGTTGAAATCCGTTCAGTAGCTTCAGAGATTAATGAAGACAAACAAACAGACAAACAAAAATTAAAAACTGATTTTTCGGTTTTGATATCGTGCTAGTAACGATTTATAACATGAAAAATGCTGTTATTTCGAAATCACAGACAGATATACTAATTATATTATATATTAAAGGTGTATGTATTAAAGGCGTTGGCGTGAATCAACACATACAGAGCCATCTAGTTGCCAAGATAGTAATCGATTATTTATTGGATATCGGTTACTCATACAGACTTAATTTGCGTTTTTCTATCACTTCCCAGATGAAATTTATAAAATGCTGAAATTATATTGGAGTTCATAGATACGCAAACAATATGCTCTTAAAAACAAAATACAAAAATAGATATCCACTCAGTAATAGGGATTTTAATTAATGAAAAAAATAACCTTTAAATGCATTTTATGGCCTTTCCATGCAATATAAGTAAAATCTAAGAAATGCATGTATAACTCTTTTTGTACGGAGAATACGTTTTTAAAAGTTTAAAACAAATCGGCTGAAATTTTTTTATTTTTCCATACAAACTATCCCTAAGGAACCCTTTAGTATGGAACCCTAAACAATTGCTTAGTTGTTAAGTTGAACACTTTGCAATATCCTAGTAAAAGTGTTGTTACAATTCGTTCAGTGGTTTCGGAGATTAGCGGAGACAAACAAACAGACAGACAGACAAAAATTTTAAAAACTCATTTTTCGGTGTTGGTATCGTGCAAGTAACGATTTGCAGCTTGAAAAAATCATTTATCTCGAAATCACAGACAAACTCTTCAATTTTATTAATATGTATAGATAACTTATAGCTAAATTATCAAGCATAACTTAACTAAACAAAGCTTAAGTTGCGTTATCTCACATTAGGTATCCAACAATGTAAACCACCCCTATTAACCACCCTTAACTTCAACAGCCCTCTGTCGTTCATTCAGTAAGTTTTCAGACCTCGCGCGGGGTGTACGCTTTTGTCTGAAAATACAATCAAAGATCGCGCGCGCTGAAAATATTGTTTAAATCTGAAAAGTTAAAATTTTCAGTGTAGTGTTAATTATATGATGGGTAAGTGGATAAAACTATAATTAGGTACTCAATAATATTTACGTCTATTTTGATTATTAACCGACTTCAAAAAAAGGAGGTTCTCAATCTGTCTGTATTTTTTATGTTTGTTACCTCAGAACTATCGACTGGGTGAACCGATTTTGATTATTCTTTTTTTAATCAAAAGCTAGTGCTTCTCGTGTCGTCTAACATAAATTTTATCGAGATCTGATAATGGCATCCATGAGAAAACAATATAAGTCTTAAATTTATTAAGTATTTGCGCGACAAATGGACCAATAACTCAATATTACGCCAGCCGATTTCGATGATTCTTTTTTTTGTTATTGGAAAGGATGTACTTCATTTGAAGTCGGTTTTTTTGTTAAAATTTTAGATTATTTTTAAGTCCACAAGGACGTTTGCGAATTAATTGATAAAAAATAATATTTTAAACATTATCGTTAATTTATAACCGTGCGTAACAATAGGTGCGTAATTACCACTTTATTTATTTATTTAGACTTTATTGACCACAAAATTAGGGTACAATAAATTGTCGAGCTTAATGCCTAATGCATTCTCTACCAGCTAATCATTAGGCCAAACAGATAAATCCAGATGAGCAGTATTAATACTGTTAATAATAACTGTTGGTAAACACAAAACAAATCAAAAAAAATTGACACTACTCATGTACATCGCATGTATACACATAATATAAATTCATCATACTTTACTATCTTTGTCCTTTTTTACATCTTGGACGGAAATGCATTATTGGTACCTTTGGTGTTGCAATTATCTATGGTCGATGGTCGATGGTAATCCCTTACCATTGTGGCCCGTCTATTTCGTCAGCCCTTCAGGCTATTAAAAAATATAGAAAAATTACATAGATTATTTCATGATGATTGTACTTAAGCTATAATCTTTAACACACATTCACTATATAAGTGCATTTCTTGATATAGTCCCTGTTGTTTAAATAATGTCTATCACCGTTATTTCCGTAAGCACAAACAACAGCCAAAACACGAAGAATTGGAGTGAAAATGAAGGTTACCGAGTTATTAATACATCGGGTGCAACCATTGAAGTATAATGTCATAGAACAGACATCTTGAACAAAATGTGTGGCCCGCCCGGGAGGTTCCATTTTCAAAATTGAGCCCCCGTTCTCCTTTCAAAATCGAACGAATCCATTGAAGATTGAAGCCACGTGGCGCCAATGCATTGGGACATACATAGTGTTCGCGGTGTCGGTTCTATACGCTAGTAATAATACTTCAATGGGTGCAACGAACATAACATTGTAGGTACATAATGTCCAATGCACAAAATGAAATAAGTGTTAACTATTTAATCTGACTTTAATCAATAAATTACAATTATTAAGCCGGTATTAATAAGATATTTAGGTTTCGTAGTAACAATAGGGATGTTGACTAATTTTAGGATTCAATTTTTTTTTATATTTAAAAAAATATTATAAAAATAATAATCTTCAATTTAAAAACAAAAATTGATAAGTAAAAATCATTATCAAATTTCCCACCAAAAACGTCACGTGACGTCACTAAACGATATTCAATACTATCTGTCTGCTAAGTTTGTTGAATTTCCATATAAAATTGTTCCAATGACGTCATATTCTCAAAATGGCGTTTGAGGTCACGTGACAGTGAGTACAATTTTTAACATTTTAAATTAATGATATTTAATTTATTGTTATTGATTTCAATAAAAGAATCATATTTTAGGCCTTTAAATGTTACCACTAATATTTTAGACATAAATTTATATTAATTTATAATTAGTGTTAACATCCCTATTATAGATTCGACATGTCCTCAGTGGTTTTTCATCTATACTAATAACATAAAGAGGAAAGATTTGATTGTTTGTTCACATTAAATAGGCTTCGAAACTACCGAACCGATTTGAAAAATTCTTTCACCGTTGGGAAGCTACACTATCCCCGGGTGACATAGGCTATATTATATTTTTTTTACTATTTTTCCCGGAGCGAAGCAAGAGCAATTTGCTAGTGGTTTAATAAAATAAGTAAAAACAAAAGTAAATATAGCATTTGAGCAAAATAAATATAAAGTTGTTGTGTTATTGTGAGTAAATTAGTTTTCCTTGGTCCTTCTCCATAACATAACTTTAATTATGTCAAATTTTAATTATTTCTGTAATCATCACATGAGTAAAGCTATTAAAATTCATGGACTTTGTATCCCGGAAAATTAATCTGTTCCCGCGGGATAAAAGATATCATGAAAGTCAGGTAAAAGATTATGATTATAGTGAAACGTGAAAGAGTAATCAGTAACACCGAAATTCGATGGTAAAGTCCTTCAAATGTTTAGCCAACCAAACCACTCTTACTTTCATAATTAATCAAAATAACGCTTCACACTGTATACGGCCAGCTTTAAGTTGGTATGTTTAATTTATTATGATAACATAATCAAATAAAGGCATTTTTATCAGGACGCAAAAACATAAAAGGTCAGTACTTTTTAACCGACAAAAAAAGGAGGAGGTTCTCAATTCGAATGTATTTTTTTATGTTTGTTACCTCAGAACTTTCGACTGGGTGAACCAATTTTGATGATTCTTTTATTAATCGAAAGCTAGTGCTTGTTGTGTGGTCCCACTTTTTGAGTGAGATCTGATAATTTCATTCATGTCAAAAGCATATAAGTCTTAAAGAACAATGCCCAAAAATTATTTTTTATTTTTGTTAGCGTCTTAAAACGTCAGTTATACCAAAGCATTTTAATTATTTTTTTACGTATTTTAAAATTAATACCTATACACGTATTACCCAGTGTAAAATAATTTTATTAATAAGTGATGAATTGACTATAATAACAATGATGTCAACAATGTCCATTTTCATTCGGGCACTCACTACGATACATAGCTTGTATCAAGCAAGATATAGGGAGACTTCTGGCCAATATTACAGACAGAATTTCGTTATAAATGTTGGTATGACAAGTGCAATGATGTCAAATTTCCATTTCCGGTTGTCAATAAAAAAAAAAGTCAGAATAAAATAATGGTAAAAATTACAGGCAGCCGTAAGTCTCCCCTACTCTATGACTCAATGGTTATAAGAATTCAATCTCAAAATACTTTGGTTCTGGGGTGTCTGCTGAAAATTGTTATATATCTAAGCTCAGAAATTAAAGCGGCGATTTTTAGAATTTCTTTTATTTTAAGACGCTAAAGTTGAAAATGAAATAAAACGATGTATGGCAGTTGGACATTGTTCTTTGCATTAAGTATGTGCGCGATAAATGGACGAATAACTCAATATTACGCCAACCGATTTCGATGATTTTTTTTATTGGATGTACTTCATTTGAAGTCGGTTATTTTTTTGTTAAAATTTTAGATTATATCCATACTACATGGGCATTCTCCTTTCGTATGGATATATGTAACCCTTTCACGTAATGCGTAAGAGCTACTGAACAGATTTTCATTAAAACAGAGCACACAGTTAGAGCATGATCTGAAATAAAGAGTATTTATCATCCCGAAAACGCAATATGTATAATATACAAAATATACACAGGTTTAAAGTTATACATAGGTTGGCATGAACTCAAGGACTAATGGAGACCATTTTACCCCACATCGACAATGGACCTGAAACCGATATAAGAATCATTTGTCTCCTATCGAGGTTTTTCGTCAATAGACGATAGGTCCTATACGTTTGTACCTACGTCGATATGGGATTATCTACTACGTCTATTTCTAAATCTCTGAAAAAAAATAACAATATGTGCAATTCACACGTGGTAGAAGTGAAACCTTCAAAAAATTTGGTTTCAGGATAATGAGACGAATGTAAAATTTCGGGAAGATGATAATCATAGGTTTTAGTAATA
The DNA here is from genome assembly GCA_963932265.1 of Thymelicus lineola. NCBI lineage: Eukaryota > Metazoa > Arthropoda > Insecta > Lepidoptera > Hesperiidae > Thymelicus > Thymelicus lineola. The sequence goes on from OZ010692.1 coordinate 14,765,847, forward strand.
ATTATAGTGATGAAAAGATTAAAACTCTCTTAACATAATATGAAGAGTAAAATGAGCTGCTAGCGCCATCTATCCAGTAATAAAACGAATCTTCTATCTTGTTCCTCACGCCATCTATGAATACAACTTATCACTTTTTAAAGTAACACAAAGAGAACCACGAACATAAAAAACACTGTTTAATGCTTCCTATCTCATTTTCTCCCACGTTAAATCTTTTGAATTTATGTGTCTGTCTCTCTTTACTGTCGCTTGTTCGTTTCATCGACTTCCAAATCACAAAGATGCTAAAGAATTTTTCACTTCAAAAAGCTGTTCTGACGACCCGTGTGACGCAATGGTTACCATGCCGGATCGTCGCAGTCCTGAGTTTGATTCCCAGCGCGGCGGATTGAATGATGAGTTTGAATTTCTGTTCTCGGTCTGGTTGTAAATGTCTTTGTGTGTTTTTTTTTTCATGACACCCACGACACAGGGAATCCTAGTGTGAGTGTGAGAGTCATCTATGGAAGACCGCTCATGAAAACTGGATGCCTCAACAAGTCCGCTGCAAGCTTGACAAGTAAACTTAATCGTGTATGGCCGGCTTTAGTCAATATTAATTTTAGTTAGGTACGAGATATTCAACTTAATTAGTTTGTATTTAGGTTATAGTAGACTCACAGTAATATTATGGACTCTATGTAGGCGAGTTTAAGTCATATATCTAATGTCGATCTTTTGACAGTTCCCAAATGCCATCTAGTTTTAAATGTCAAGTTTTGAATCCATTTGAGCCTTCGAACCGCGCGAATTTTCGCTGTGCCGAATGTCCCGTGGCCAGGCGATTAGACCAAGTTTGGAACATGCTAAAGAACATTATGTATGCTTATACCAATAAACAAGTCGATATGCCAACATTCTGCCTTACTATGCTTAAAAAAGCATGGCTCATTCTGCCACTAATTACCCATCTTCATGAACCATAATCTTATTTTTAATTTCATTATTTAACTTTTTAATACGTTTCACGATACAAAATTATATTTATTCAACTTCCCCTGAACAAAGAATAAATGTTATTAATCTCAATCCAACACTTATTTGCAAGTGAGTTTTTGCTCATAAATCATTCAAAGTGAGGTCTAATCTGTCCATAACGGTATTTGGCCAGGTGCCAGGAACAAAATGAAAAGCTGAACCATTCTTGACTAGCGGAAATATGAATATCACGTAATATACGGAGTTAACGGTCGTGGACTCAATCGATTTTCGCTATTCTGGCTAAATTTTTAACGTGCAAGGCTTCTTCTTTCTTCTTCTTCTTCTTTCTTTTTAGGCTTCCGTAGTCAAAACGGGACGTCCGTGCATCCGTCCGTCCGTCCATCCGTCCACAGCACAAGTAGAGACCATTAGTGCTAAAAGGCTGCAATTTGACATATAATAATTATATATTTATATTTACAAAATGGTAGGATAAAATCTTAAAAAAATATTTTTCAGGGTTTTACAGATGAAATGGGGATGATTTTTTTTTCTCGTCTACCCTATAATGTGGGGTATCGTTGAAAAGTACCAGATTTTTAATTACCAAGGTTAAAAGTCACTACGCGACCAGATTTATGCTCGAAGAAGTTCAATGAATAATTTCATTATTTCATTACAACCTAGAATCCTGTAATGGTAACAGTAGTGTAATTTCTATTTGTAATTATATGTGTAATTTCTCCAAACAATGTTTGTTCGAAACATGCGAAACAATGTCTAAGAAATACTGTTCAAATATTTTTACTAACCTCATTGAAGTATTACTAGCGTATCGAACCGACACCGCGAACACCATGTATGTCCAATGCATTGGCGCCACGTAGCTTCAATCTTCAATAGATTCGTTCAATTTTGAAAATCAAACCTCCCGGCGGGACACATTTTGTTCGAGATGTCTGTTCTATGACATTATACTTCAATGACTAACTCTGATTTTTTTTTGTCTGAAACACTGCCATACAAATAATAATAATAATAAATAAACGTGTACTTATGTACGCGCGAGATGTGAGAAGTTATACTTCTTTGGCATGAAAAAAAATTCAAAAAACAATATTAAAAAAACATTTTTCAAAATACAATATTCAAAAACAGCAATATTAAAAATAAAAATTAATTAATATTTTGAAATAATTTAATTTACGAATCTCTATAGCCAAACTATATGTGTTAAGCGCCATCTGTGATTAATTTTGTAGTGTATTCTAATATTACTTTGCTACGTATCGTAATAGTTCTCGTAATAGAACATAGATGGTGTTTTTACAATTGTAAACCATACCATGCCACCTAGAACTAACTTCACGATGTAGAATTTAGGTGTCGGTGTGCGCGCGCATCGTGAAAATTCACTCCCATCATTTTTCTCCATCGCGCCAAAAGAAGTATAACTTCAATATTAAAATGGAAGCAAAATCCGAAAATTTCGTAATTTTTGGGACAACTAATATAATAAAATTAGGATAGCACCGATGAAAACAAAGCGCTAGCTGTCACAGGATTTTAAGTTGTAATGGATTCATGAAATCCAATTTTTTGCTAGTCAGTTCGCAGTATTCGTATCCAATAAAATGATCCCTTACGTGGCATAAATACCGTGTGTTCGTGTGGGTCTCTACCCGTCGTACTCTATATTTTGAGAATAGACCGATATTCAAAGTGATTCTACATAGAACCTTAGAATTCACCTGATCTCAGTGGGAATCCGCAAAATATTTCCGATACGAAACTATTCACAGGAAAAGAAAAAATATCTTTCTTAAATTGAACCTCGTCGTCGTCGTAGTTATAAAACTTCATGATAATAAAACTTTTATTATAAATATTTTAAGACTCCGTCAAATATGAAGTTTTCTAAAAGGGTTAAAAAGACCGGTGTCTTTTTAACCCTTTTAGAAAACCATTAGATGAAAGTTGTCAAATGATGGGCAGGGCAATTAAAATAAAGGGGCAGAAAAAATATTATAAAAAAGTACATTTTGAGGACCACTAGGATATTTAATCAAAATACGTATTTTTTAAATAAAATGCAATCCATTTGAAAAATAAATATTTTTAATCTGCACAGTCAGTTTATAAAAACTAATACAAAAATATTACAATTTAGTCCACTTTCCCCACAATCTAGAATAATTCCATATGAAAACTTTCAGGATATCAAATAATTTGTCATACTACAGCAGCCAAGTTGAAATCGAGCGCGAACTACAGTGAAGCGATGGTGTTTTGGAGTGGTTAGGGAATTTAAGAGTGTAGGATCCACTGAAAAAACATCTTAAAACCCCATAATATGACCCAGTATAGACTAATATCAATTCCACTATGGCCAAATGATTGCGTGCGACGTCCCGTAACCATTCTATTACAGTCCCATGGTTACCCAATTAGTGTCAAAAACTACATAACCCTGAAAAAGCCAATGCCAATGCCAATGCCACTATAGCCAAATAATTGCGTGCAACGTCCCGTAACTACTCTGTTACAGTCCAATAGTTACTTGCCAATGTTCCACATCGCACACAGTCGGGATCTATTTGTAGTAACGAGTACATAGATACGAGTGCGAATCTGACGCCAAATTGGACTTCGGCGCCTTTACAAATACGATTAAGTCAACAAAACTAGTGCGGTGACTCTAGATGGGTTAAATTTTTTAATGTAAATAGCCGACGGACGTGCAGACGACCCACCACAATAATTATGGCAATTGGTCTCTCATAGACTAATGTAATCCCAAAAACAGATTTGTTGCTGACCATTTTTACCAAAAAAATAACCGGCTTCAAAGAAACAGTCTTCGATAAATCTATATAAAAATCGCTATAATATTTAAGCATTTCCTTCGGTTCCTCATGAATTTGTCATCAGAAATGTATTTTGATAAATATGTATTACCAATCTGGAAGAACCTATGCCCTTTCAAGTAAAGACAGAATTTTCCAAATCAGTTAATACGAGTAAGTAAATGCCGATGAGAACCTTATCTTTTTTGAATTCGGTTAAAATAGAAGCGGTAAGGATAAACAGGCATTATTTAATGATTATATCACACCACTGCTCTCTAGCATCGCGTCTTGAGAGGTGAAGGCCATCCGCCAAGCTGGCATACTTAGATTTGGCAGACTTCACACAGCAGCAGAACTTCCAGGTATGCAGGTTTTGTCAATTGTTGGAGCGAGTGATAATATATTTAAACTGAATTCAAAAAAGAGGGTTCTCATCATTGAAGTATAATGGCAAAGAACAGACATCTCGAACAAAATGTGTGTCCCGCCCGGGAATCGAACGAATCCATTGAAGATTGAAGCCACGTGGTGCCAATGCATGGGACATACATGGTGTTCGGGGTGTCTGTTCTATACGCTAGTTCCTACTTCAATGGTTCTCATAGTATTTTTTGTAATATTTGTTACAACACAACTCCGTCATTTATCAATCGATTTGAAAGGTTTTTTTTTAATATTAAAGACTATGCTTACAGATTGGTTCCATATGTTCCTGATGATGGGATTTACGAAGAATCAAGGGAACTCCTCAAATATGTATTATGATAGATTTATATAATCATGGCGATTTCGAAGTCCTATTTCTACTTCTCTGCAATCGGTTATTCATTATATTGAGGCAAAAGTTATATTATGTTTCATTATTTGGTATTCGATGTCAAAATCACGTTTTCACTTTAATACGGTATCGAGGCTATAAATTGGTTATTTTATATTAATGAAAAGGTGGGTCACTTTACACTTTATGAAACTGACAATTTTATGATTTATTAGGTAACAGTGATCCATTAAGAATTGACTAGGATAGTTGATTAGAACAATAAGAACTGTCTCAAATTCTTTATCATCATTATAATTTGTGATCAGAACATTGAATAATTTGAAAATTGAACATCTATGGATTTTTTATGTAAATAGAGAGAAGAAAATATTTTATTTTTATTTTCTCTATCTGTGCGAGTATCATGAGGGAATTCATGAATTTATTTAGAACGAGTAACCCCCCTCGCTTCGCTTCGGTTTTCTTTATTTTTTACACCTTGAGTTACATTATTGGAGTTTTATTAAGGATCTCTAATTTTTTTGAAAATCTTATATAGCCTATGTTACTCGGGGATAGTGTAGCTTTCCAACAGTGTAAGAATTTTTCAAGTCGGTTCAGTAGTTTCGGAGCCTATTCAATGCAAACAATCAAATCTTTCCTCTTTATTATTAATACTAGGAAATCACTCTTGCTTCGCTTCGGGAAAAATAGTAAAAAATATATAATATAGCCTATGTCAGCCGGGATAATGTAGCTACCCAACAGTGAAAGAATTTTTCAAATCGGTTTGGTAGTTTCGAAGCCTATTCAATGCAAACAATCAAATCTTTCCTCTTGTGCATATATATAGAGCTTATATTGCTTTCTTACTTTTCAATCCGTGATTTAAATCTGTCTCCACGGGATAACAGTTGGTATGAAGACATAATTAAGAGATTCGTAAGTAATTGTTGTTTTACAGCGTTGTACAAATAAAAATAAAAAAAGCATTCTGGGACCTATAAAATGCTTCTATTCTAGAGTACTAATCCGTGTAACAGCTCTCGCTCGTAATGTTATTTTCGTATCGTAAGATTTACGCATTAAATTTTCGGTTGTTTGAATTTATTACTAAGCCATACGAATGAATTAGAATAATTGTCCTATTTATTCTGTAATCGTGAAAATTTCATTCCATTCTCATAGGCGAAGGTTACACATACAATCAAAATATGATTGTGATTTCTCAATCCATCAAATTATGAAGGATTGTGATTTATATCATTTATAGGAATCCGGGTTACTTGTACAATCAATTGATTGTAGATCTAAATACGAGATATTATTAAACAATTTACTGTAATTTTGTTAAAAAATGAGTTATTATGATTTAACCAACATATTGAAAGTTAGAATAGTCAAAATACGTGATCCACCTCCTGCTTATTTAAGTATATTTAATTACTTTTTAAAAAATAAATTACCAGAAATACGAAAAATACCATAGGTTGTGAGAAAATACGGGCATAATACATGATCATTTGGTAATATTCATTAATACGAGGGTATTTTCAGATCTCTAATTTGACTATGTTTGTATTACATTAATCTTTACTGTATGGCGTATTAAAAAACTTTAATACACTGTCATTTTGGAATTCCAAAATCAAGCAAGTCCGGCAAAAAGATTGTCAATCGTCGTTCAGCTAGACTACACGTACAATCATTATGAAAAAAATTCATAATGATTGTTGATTGACAATTGTCATGTGTAACCATAGTAATTTTATAGCCATAAAATTCTATTTTGTTTCAAACAGCAAAGAAAGAGAAAGATATTATTCTTTATTCATTTTTGTTAATTTATTTTCTTTTTCGATTTCGAAAGTCACGATATACCTAATGGGCAGATTTAATGCCATCTCCGCCCATAAAAGAAGAATGACTTACAATAGGCGATGCTGACGATGAATAGATTGCGGAAATAAGCATATTTTATTCGATATAAATTATATTTTAAAAAGTGGCCTTGTTATTTTCGTACTTATAAAATCAATAAATCCTACTTATCGCCTAATTACTTTTGCCTTTGACCTTACTTTACAAATGGGAATTAAGTACCTCCAAGAATAAGTACCCTCTTATACCCCAAAATGCAATTACAACAATCCCAATTTTTCAAATTTGTAGTACTTATCTTTCTATCTCTTTCACTCGCCGCGCGTATAATGTATTTTGATGTATTTATGTTACAATATTGTATTTACTATATTGTATCGTGACGCAAAAGCTTCAAACCTCCACACAAAGAATAGTCCTTAAAAGAACAACGAGCCCTTTCATGTCTAGACAACCTAGACATTCGTCTAATCCAACAATCTAAAATAAAACTCCGACAAGTATACTGACAAATAAAATTAAGTTTAGTTCTTGAAATAAAACAGAGTAATAAATGAATTTGTCTATGAGAAGTTCTTAGTTTATTTGTTAAGGCCCTATTAAATGTTTATTGACAAAGATTAATGCATAAGTGCATAAGTGCATCAGTGATAATATCTATATGAATAAAATATTTTGACTTTGACTTTGAATGAACAACTTGCAAACATAATTATTGACATACCTAAGATTTTTCCGTAATGTGCTCCAAAATTAATTAACGTTTGCAAGACTGCTGCACATTTGACCAGTGAGGTATGACTTTAAACCAGTAGTTAGTTTTTATTCTTTTGATATAAATGGACCATTTCCAAATTAAAAATACCAAGTACGTCTGTTGAAGGAAAACAAGAAAAACGAAGCATTTGAAGAATCACTGTATGCGCAAAATGACATCATCAAAACCTATTAATGTGAGGGGTACAGGTTCATAGTCCACCACGGTGGCCAAAAGTGGATTGGCAGAACTAACCAACCCTGAGAACTTAATGGAGAGCTCTCAGGTGTGCAGTATTGATGTATGGTTGATCCCATAAAGTGTCAGCATCATACCTGTATATTTTCCTTTACTGAAGCTGCAATAGATTGCTAGAGAATACAGTTTAAACCAGTCAAGGCATGGGACGTTTGACACGGTTAATTCCAAATATTCTGATCCCGCGCTTGAACGTTTGGGTCGTTATATAACTCTGCTTACAACAAACTGTATGCGAGTACACCACAGCAACAGTGTCTGGATATAGCATTGCAGTTTATGGATTTTGATGATAAAATTGTTTGATTGGGTTTAATGTCTTAAATTTTAATTTATGACTAAGGCGATTTTTAGAATTTTGAAGTGAAACTTCTTTAGAATCGTTGTGATTTCAAACCGGATGCAACGGAAAAAAGGACAGGTAAGAGACACAAATACAGATGAAGCCAGGAAAGAATGAGACAGAAATATTCGTCAGTTAAAATAAATAAAAACGACATCGCGACAGTAAAAATGCTAAGTTGTATTCATAGATGGCGCGAGGAACAAGGTAGAAGATTCGATTTATTGCTTTTTCATCTCATTATCTTGAAACCAAAATTTTGGAAAGTTTCGCTTCTACCACGTGTGAATTGCACACATTTTAATTTTATTTTAAGACGCTAAAGCTGAAAATGAAATAAAACGATGTATGGCAGTTTGGCATTATTCTTTGAGATGCTGCTAAGTGGACAGATTTCATTCATTTAATACGCAAGATGCAAGCAAGTTATGATTTTACTGACGATAGTATACGTATGACGTGTGTCAGTGGAGACTAGGCCTAAGTTCAATCTCTGCATTAAACTGGATATACTAGTACACCCCTCTATACCTCGACTTTATAAATTATGTGTTAAAGATAACAAACTTTCTCATCAAAGCGGCTGGGCTTTATAATAATCCTATATTGGAAATCGATCAGTCTCTGATTAAAAACGGTCGTAAATATCTGGAATAGAACTTTTGCTGGGACAGGATTTTTATGATGTTTCACTTGAACAATCCTGAATTAATGTTAAAAGTTTAAGACTAGAGTTAAGTTTAAGAGTCAACGATGAAAAAATTAGTTCGTATAAAATAGCTATACTTAACCTTTTTTCTCGGTCAAAAGATAAAATTTTTATACTAAAAAAATTTTATACTAAAATATTATCAAAAACTGTCGAGATCGCTGAACACTTCTAATCTTTTTTTAAACGCTTTTATTTAGCTTCACTTCGGAGCATCAAAGCATCAAATCAGATCTTGTAACGTTAATTTGAATGACTTCCCTTTAATGAAAATTGATGAAATTTGGCAGACATGTGTATTTCCGATGACAATACACGAAAATTAAAAAAAAAAAAAAAAAATTAAATTAAAAAAAACGATTTTCAGACTTTAGACGCATAATTCTCTATGTTCTATTTTACGTAGAGACTTGAAATTTTCACAACTTGTAGCTAATTTTATAAACTAAACATTATTGAAATAAAAGCGTTTAAAAAAAAAAATTTTTTTAGGATTCAACTTATTTCAATAAGGCTTACCGCATAACTGATATATTTCAGAAAGCAACAGGTATAAAGATAGGTACTTTTACTGTTACAAGATTATAACATTAGACTTCAGTACTACATCTGTGTTGTCTGCCGACATAACATTTGTTCTACCAAAACAAATGTGTTTGAATAGTCGTCTTCACTGTTAACTTCATTGACGACATATTGCGGATGTGAAAAAAACTATGCATTTTCATACAAAGCGCTGCAACTGTGAAGCTGTGCTTGTGTGGTTGTGTTTAATATAAATGAACACGAGTTAGTAACCAACCAATTTGTCCCCAGCAACATCAAGTTCCTTAAAGGATGAGAGCAAGTCCCTCAGCTGTGGGCTCCGGCTTCGGCGCTGGTGCCGGAGTCGCCGCTGTCAGCTGTGGAGGCTCCTTCTACTGCCGTTCATTCCAATCCTGGCGCTCATTGTCCAGACCACGCTCTCGCTGAAAAACAGCCTGACCAATGGACGAGAAGTAGCTGATGTGGAAGAACAGGTCAGTCTCTATAAAATAATAAATAACTTGTGTGTGTCTTATGTACGCATGGAAGTTATACTTACCTCATACTTATAAGTACCTCTCGCTCGCCACCAGACCCGACACGGCTATCAATCCAACCATGTACCTCTCACTTGCACTTACGACCCGGTGCGCGCTAGCAATCCAAAACAACTCCTAGCGAGTGCAGTGCGCCTGGTACATCTAAGTATTACGCAACTTCATCATGTCGATTTTTGGCTATCGCATTGAAAATATTTTTACTCTCATATTTTTTCCCAAACGCCCCATAAAAAGTATAACTTCAACGCTACACACTCATATTCCCACACTAAGATTCCCTGTGCCGTTTTTGCAATCTCGTACCGCATCACAGGCAACAAAGCGAGGATAAACCTCTTAAAATATACATAATATATGTGTATGTGCCAGAAAGATATTTCGTAATATAGCCTTATATCTGCACTTTGTATGTGATTTTTGGTAAAACAAATGATTTATTTCAAAAGAGACAAATATGTAACTTAGCCTTAATACCTACATAATTTTCTTTAGTTTTCACTATGAAATAATACCATACTTCAGTCTGTAAGTTCACTGGTCTGTGCATGTCCTACGAGTGACGGGCTTCGGGTCGAGAGATGACATCGAATAATTACAGTTTTATTTATCGTGGAAGATAACATCTCCGTGGAAAATATCGTAGTTTGAATGCTTCATAGATTGGACTGGAGAAGATTTATTGTGGCGCATTACTATCGATTTGACCTCAGAACTAACGAAAAAGGGTTCACGGAGTTCAGAGAGCATCTGCATGACTAATGTAGGTGTGTAAACGTGGGAATGCTTCAGAATTATAATGTGTAGACATTATTAATAACTTTGCTAATATGAAAATGTGTTGATCATAACCATGTCGGGTGTAGGGATTTAGAAAAATATTTTTTAAGTTTAATAGTAGTTCACCGCCACTAAAATACAGATGTGTAGAGTCTGTTCACTGCAAAATGGAGCCCGTTCAACTTGGCTCCCACTTTACGGAATGTATCCCTGGAATGCACCGATCCCCTACAGTTATTGGGAGTTGAAGTTTCCTCGAACCTCAACTATGGGCGGTTCATCGAATCCAAAGCGAAAGTGGCTGCAAGAAAACTCGGGGTCCTTGCAAGGGTGCGGCAGTACTTCACACCGAGGCAGATTTTAACACTGTTTAAAGCTTAGGTTCGGCCATGTGTGGGTACTGCTGTCACATTTGGGTCGGTGCCGCTGAATGCCACCTTTCAGCCTTGGATTTGATGGAGAGGCGCGCAATAAGGCTCATTAACAACCCGGACCTGGTAGTTAACAATTTGCGAAGCCTCGTACACAGGCGTAGAGTAGTCAGCCTCTCAGTATTCTACAATGTAAAGATACATTTTGGAGAGTGTGCTCAGAAATTGCACGAAATAATTCCCCCATTCCCGTTTATTCATCGAAAAACAGCGTGAATATTCCACCGCTGAGAACGACGCGATACGCCTCATATTTCATAGTTTCGCCGCGAAGGACTGGAATAGCTTGCCTACGTGGGTGTTCCCGTCCACCTACAATGTAGGTATCTTCAAGAGAAGAGTGAATAGGCATTTATTAAGTTAGTGCGTTCGCCATCTTGGACTTCATCGCAACTTACCATTAGGTGGCAGGTGGGATTGCTGTAAAGCACTAACTTATTTCATGTGAAAAAAAAACAAAAAAAGTAGATATTCTGAGAAGTTTTTCGGTATAGTAACGAGTCGTTGGGAGATCATAAAATCATTTAATTCCTTTTAGTTTGGTCTCAGTAGTATTACATTGCTAGCAAGCAGCTACAATATCTTGATAACATATGAGTAGAATAAGTGTGATAGTTATCCTTACCGAACAGTGCAATATTTCATAAATTTCGAAGGTTAATTATTATGCTTATTAAGTTTAAAATTGTGAACACCTTAACTTATTTGAAGCCTAGTCACACTTCTACAATTGTATTTATTTACGATCCCATATATCTGATAAAAAATCTATCTCTGATATATTGTAAGTTATTCTGTTCGTCACTCTTGAATAACCTACAAATAAATGAAGTAAAAGGAGAATGCCCATTTAGTATGGAGAAATGTACTGACTTTAACATTTTTGTGTCTTGATAAAAATACCTTGATTTGATTATGTTATCTTAATAAATTATACATACTAACTTTAGTCAATGATAATATTAGGAAATAAGAGATTTTAAACAAAACTAATTTGTATTTAGGTTATAGTAAACTCACAGTAATATAGACTCTATGCGGGCGTATTAAAGTCGATTGCGTATGTAATGTCGATCTTTTAAGTTTCAAATTCATTTGACAGTCCCCAAACACCATGAAGTTTGTAATGTATTATAATCACAGAACACTATTACTCCTGGCTGATTATAATAATTTTCTATAAAAAAAAATTATTCATTTGACAGTCCCCTTACGTCATCTAGTTTGTTGTCATGGATATATTATACTATAACTGTTGTATCATAATTATAATCGAATCAATGCTACCTATTGGCCCGAAGGATCTTAAAAGATTCCTGATTGGCCCTTATCCAAACATAAATGGCCCAATGGTTTTCTTTTGTAAAACGGAAGTAAAGTTACTTATTAATTTCAGAAAATTATTCCCAATAAGGATTTTTTAGGAAATAGGGTAAAATACTTGAAATATTTTAATTAAATTTTTTGTCCAAAAATCATTGTGACACAATTATTTTTTTAAGAGTACTGGCTATGGGCATTCTCCTTTGTAGAACTTGGTAGACGTAAATTAATTTTATTACATTAATTAATTAAAATAACTTTTGTAAGTCAAAAATGCCTTTTTAAATTATACCTTTAAGCACTAATCACAAAAATTACTGAGCTTCAAATTGTAGAAATACATAATTCAAACTGCATAGGTACACATTAATCCTTCGTTACAAGAATACAGAATTTTCATATTCCGCGAATATATTATCCATTCGATGAAACATTCACGTGTTTTAACTTTAATGTGGCAAAATTATAACAAAGAAAATACCTATCTGTAACACTTACCACTAGTAAGCAATTAATATATAATTGTGCTCACAAACATTTACATAAATATTCTATTGTGTACCTTAGCATGTTTCAACCGGAATATCAAAATATACACATTTCTGATGGATTTATTCTCCGCCACTCTGTTTATTGACGTTGGATTGGGAGTATTGGGACCATTCTAAATTTCAAATACGAATCGACGCTTCAAAGCCAATCATGAGTAAGCAACAAAAATACCGATATTGATATTGAATAAATACAGTATTTTCATTTAGAATTTTCTGCTAGTTTGCGTGGTATTAATTCAATATGACGAATTATACCGTCACCTTGTTACTTAATAATTTCTACGAATTTAATTTAAAGGTATTTTCTAACTTCTCATAAGATATTTACAGTAATTAGGTGTCATCGTAATTAGGTGCTGCACAACAAGGACACTTATCTCTAAGCGTCAGTAAACTTTTAAATAGACTCAAATCAATTAATGACTCCAATCAAATTAAGGACTCCAAGTATGTATTGGCGCCCAAGCAGGGACACAACAGACGAAGCTATGTCATAAAGACCATAGTTGTAGTATCTTGATGCGTTGGTTGACATAAAATAAACAGCACTTAGCAAATGTTCGATTTACATATTATATGTATTATGTAAGTAGTAATAATTAAGTAGTAGTAGATAACTAAATGTTTAATTAAAATAAGATTAAGAAGTAAATTAATATGTGTAAATGAACAATTTAGAAGATTTAGACAATTTAGAAATTTAGTTAATTATTTAACAATTTAGAAATTTAGTTAAAATTTAGTTATCTACTTTACTACTTAATACGTATAAACCGGACTGGCTAAGTGCGAATGAGCGCGCAAATATGCTCTGCCCTCCTCGCACTTTATATCAACGAGTGCAGCGAGATACTGCACTGCTAACATTTCAAACTTGTGTTTTTAATGCTTGAACTATTTCAATCAAAAAGTTTTGAAATAAATAAAAAAAACGAGTGTGTTTTAGACCACACGACTGAAGTAAAACTTCTTTATTATGGGTTATCATGATCGTACTGATCATGATAAGTAATTTCTTCTTAGTTGATGGTCCTGGAGCAGTGCTTTCATATACAGTCTGTGTCACTTCCTGCCCTAATTTGTTATTATTCACCCGAAAATTTACAAAATATGAACTTTAAAATGAATTTACAATTTTATTCACTTTAAACGTAGAATATTCAATGTATTGAACAAAATATTCATTTAAAAAATTGTTCAAGAACGAAATGACATTACAAAATAATCAAGAAATCACCGTTCTCGTAACGCTAGCAAACTCGCAAACGAACTACTGACTGAGATAATTATATATTCCATGCACTGGCTATGAGAGGAAGAAAGAATGAAAATGTGCGCTTACACCTCTATCTCTTGCCCCTACAGTAATATACGAAACGTAACTCTCTCTCTCTCTCTATTTCTATCCTCACTAATTTATATCTCCCTCTCAACAACCGTTCGCCTCACCCGATCACACTTTTCGTAACGCTCTCGTCACGCATTCACCAGCTTACTCCCCAAGCCAAGCGTGCATAAAGAAGTTTTACTTCAAAAACATTGAACATATTTTCGTATTTCGACGACCAATGTGGCGCAATGGCTAGTGTGGAGCTATGAGTGGGTTGCCTTATTATTATTATTTATTTATTTATTAGTAGATACATTGTATTTAACATCTTAAAAAGCCTTTTCTTTCCTTTGTGTTCAATGTATTCAAAGGTCCACGTAAAATTATTTTTGAAAACACGTTGTATCAGTCTTGGTCCTAAATCAGAAATCGCTAATTTGTAGGCAGTCAGAATAGGTACCTTAGCGCTCAAAAAACTTTTCTTTTATTTTTCTCTCACTACCTATCGAAATGTAATACTAACTGGAGGAGCGTGTAAATATCGAATGGGAGTCGACATTAAATAAACTTGATAAGTGTGAGTTAAACTCGCTTGGAGAGGGTTCCGTACGTTGAATAAGTAATAACCATTATTTTTATATTTTTTTGCCGTTATTTTAACCATAGATTTCTCATAAGTTTTATTTATTTATTCCATGACGAAATGTTGTTAAAACAGTTATATAAAAGTAGCAGCACATTTTTGACTGCGGAACGCGTTTTATAAGTAACCGGTAACTATTCACAATTATCATCAAACGAAAAAGAACGTATAGGCCACGTAACCACGGGGTAACTAATCCACGAGGGACCGATTCACCAAAGTCGATGGTTTATCAATTGCGAAGGTAGAATCCCCCTAAATACGCAGTCGGCGGGATTGTTATATCTCGCGACGTGATAAGCATTTCGAGGATCTAGATTTTTCCTGGAACTGAGTAATCCGATTATTCACGAAAATAGACCACTTATGTGGTGAAGTATCCAAGAAAGAGCTTTAGTTGAATCTGAAAAGGTATAACACCTAAGATATATATGCGGTTACTATAAGTATTAATAACAATTATGTATTTCTAAGCGGGACATTAAAACTGCGGCGCATAACTCTAATCGAGAGATCATAGTGCCATCGTAGAGCGCGGTAATAAAAGAGGTCAGCGGAATTTCGACTAAAGGGAAGGGCTAGACACAGTATCACCCATCACTATTGCGAACTATAGAAAAATACATATATCGAGCGAGCAACCTAAAAAGTCGATGTGTATTTGTTGTTCTAAGAGAAATTAATTGCAGTGGTAAATTTTTATTATGATGACCATACACGATCAAGTATACTTGTCAAGTAGACTTCGTCAAGTCCACTGCAAACTTGACTTGACTTGGCATCCTGTAAACTTGACGGTGTATGGCCATGGTACAGCTATCTGGCCATAATATAGATATCTCATGCACACTGGATGCCGCATTAAGTCAAACTGCTTTGACAAGTTCACTTGATAGTGTATGGCCACAATTATTGTTCCTAGTTTCATTTATATCAGCATATTCGTTGCATAACAAGCAAACTATTGCTTAGTTGTGATCAAAAAGTGTGTATAAAAGTGAGAAATAACAAAGTTTCCGTTGTTTACTTGACATTCGAACGACAAACAAAAGATTGAACTCATTAGTTACGTGTGCTCTTATTAAAGCCCCCAGAGATTAGTTATTTTATACTAATTGCTTTTTTCGTGCGCATGTAACAGAACCTATATAGCCGAGTGGAAAATCAGCGAATTCAAGTTACGCTTCAAAGAAAGCAAGATCAAGAATCCCTTTAATCACTGAAGTCTTTTTATATGTGTATTTTTTTTCAAGACAATTTTTTTGTATAAAAAATCTCTTACTATCTTCGTCAACAAAAAATAGCTGATATGTCTGATGAGGCAACCCGAATGGGTTGTTGAAAACTGGATATTGCTAGTCAGGACTCTCAAAATTCGTAACTTGTTCCAAGAAATTTCACTTAGAATGCTTAAGTGAGATTGACTCTTCTGCCCTACGTTACCCATCCTGGGAGCGCCCAGTGTGCAGCTTAATTTAACGTAGACCGAGTAATAGTTCTACCAACATTACTGCAACGTCTAGCTCCAATGTGACTTTTAGAACTTCTAACAGGTGTACAGCCTTCACCGCCTACTGTTGCAGATGCTGCTCTCACACACATTAACGACCTGGAAAATATTGTACAAGAAGTAGTCAAAACAGAATTGGACTCACTAGTTTCAACATTGCACGACACTATCAGCTCTATGTTTAGCCCTAAACTTCAATGTTATGAAACATAATCTTCAATCATATGAAAAACTTACACTCGCAATTTGTAGTTCTTTGTTAAGAAAATAGTGAGACAAAACAAGATATTGCGAATTTGCAGGCCGAAAACAATAACGTTTGTCGACTGTCGATGAACTCAAACAGCATATCAATACATTAGAACAAAACGCGCGTTCAATTTAAATTCAGTGCGTGCCTGAAAGAAAAAGCGAAAACATAATAGAAATAATTCAGCAACTGGGCAACGTGATTAACTGTGAAGTTAAGGCAGAAAACATTCAGAATTGCACTCACGTGGCCAAAATAAACAAGAACGAGATAAAAATGAAATAATCGAGAGCAAGCTTATCTGTACTCATCTAGGATTGCAAGGCCGTAAATTCTCAATCTTCAATGTCGATCACCTCTCTCCGAACAATAAAGCCTTACATGCTGCTGCTAGAGCAACAGCTCAAGACAAAGGCTTCAAATACGTTTGGGTCCGCGGAGGCCGATTTCTTTTTCTCATGAAGAAAAAGTGACGATTCTGCTTATCTAATCATTAAAAAAACCTTGATTGTCTTAATTATTTAATATAATCTTCTATCTCCTAGTTGTTAAATGTTACATTATATTACCTTTACCTTGTTTTTAATTCACTTAACCTCATAATATACTTTTGTCATATATTTTTATTAATTATAATTATGAATTTAATAAGTGCTAGTACAAGTTCTATATATCGATATACTATCAGAATGTACGAGGTCTTAGAACGAAAACCCACACCTTCTTTTGTAATTTTAGTAGTTCCAAATATGATAATGATAATTCTAACTGAGATTTGGCTCAACAGCAACATTTTAAACTCCGAACGTTTTGATGATAACTTGTAGTCGTTAGAAGGGACTCCCCTCTGTCCCTTCAGGGATTAATCCGAAAAGAGAAGGTGGAGGAGTCTTGATAGCTATTTGGAAATTATTAAGATCTTGCCCTGCACATCTAACTCTTTTGCTATATGTACCTATAAGCTACAAGCTGATATTATTTTCTTCGGGCAGGTCAGCCGAGCGACCGAGCTGGGCAAATTGGTAACGAGGCTGCAGCAGGAGCGCTCTGAAGTGGCCTTCTTCATCTTCACCAATGGCAGTACTTTAAGGTAATAATGATAACCGCTTTCATTTGCTTTGGCAAACATCGGCAAATCATTTTCCAGTATTTTATTGTATTCATAATTTTAATACCAAAATAAGTCAAAATATTTTCGCAAAAAAATCATCATAAATGTTTAAGTTTGTAAGAAAGTTTGGATTTCAACTCTTACACGCAAAACCTGCAGAACAAATCATCAAAGGCACATGTATAGATAAACTATGACCTGTAATAACATATAGGATATAACAACATATAGGATATAGGATGTATAACATATAGGATTGTCAGTGTTATTATTCCGGAAAACACAGTAAAAAACCGCGGGCAGACCGCTCGTCTTCCATACCGACATCGATCAGTTACAGTTTAAAACCCGATAAAAGATAAATTTGAAAGATGAGTTACTCTGACGGCTTGTTATCAGTGAATGATCGACTTAAAAAGTGCAACAAAATAGCTTAGCATGATTGAAAATTTGTGATCAGTGATCGATGAGAGAAACAAGATAGCCGCTTTCAGTGGCGATATATCTAGACCGCAGACGTAAACATTTTGATCCCCTTTATAGTTAGTTGTTTGTAATTCTCACTCATATATCTAACTGCGTGAGGTGATCTATAAAGCGAAATTAGATTTGGACTTTTCTCAAACAACATTCAAATGTACTAAGTAGATGCCTGACACATTTTTAATACGAAAAAAATTGAAAGTCATTAAATAGCGCTATGGTCAATTTTGAACCATTATTTTTATACAGATATTTGTTAATAAGAAAAAATAAAAACGTTACATAAAACGGCGAATGTTAAAGTTGATTTAAGGCCATTGTCTTTGTTCGCATAATTTTAAGTCTGAAAGTGCGGATTATAGATTTGACCCTTACCACAGTAAGGGTCAAATCTCCCATTTCCACAGAAATGGGCATGTTTTTTCTCCCTAATGCTACTTCTGACTATTCAGGAACCCCTTATTTGCTCAGGTCGCCGGCCTCAACACTCCCAAACATAATATGAAGTTCTTCACAAGTTAAACATCTTTTGTAGATAAATATAAGTAAAAGAAGTTAAAGATAATATTGGGGGCAATCACAACTTAAGTTCTTTACAATTTTCTCCAACGGAATATTTTGTAAGTGTTTAAATTGCCAACATTTAGCGACATTAACAACGAAGTTAGCTCTTATTCGTTTAGGTAATTAAAAGGTCCTTACATATAAAGTTGGCGTTTTATATGGAAAAAGTAAAACCATTTTTTAATAAATCAAAGTATGTATGTACCATTATTATCTATACACTGTCGCTGTTTTATAGGTAGATTGATTCCAATTAAAGGGCATAGCATATAGCATTATACAACTAACCATGTCATGAGAAATGCAGATAGTGGAAATTGCAAAAAGATAGTGGCAACATCCGTGCCATTTTTTACACTACAGAGACAAAAATAACTATCGTGAGTGGTATATATTTCATAATTAGGTAAGTGAAAAAAAAACCGAAAGTTTGTATAATGTACCTGAGAAGTTATATGGCATAATGGGCATGATAACAGATTTTGAAATACGATTCTATATTGTTGGGAAATATATTATAATTGTGACGTATATCTTCGCAAAATATAAGGTTTAGTATAAAATAAATACACTTTAATTTTTAAGTTTAAAATTCGCACCAAAAAACTTCAAAGTGTCATGGCGTCGCTTGTGACGTCGCGTCTAAAAAAGTGAGACAAGATGTCATTTTTAGTATAGTGATATTCATTTGTTTACTCAAGCGTGACGTAATTCACTCTGAGACTGATTGGCGTTCAAGACAATATCATGGCGGCTTACCGTATTTTGTAGTTTTATTTTATCAAAATATTATTAATCTCGCTCATAATAATACAAATAAATGAGTGTTTTGCAATCCATTATTTGGGTTTCATAAAATAAATTCATAATTTCAGTATTTTTACTTACTGTCATCATGCCTATTAAAGCAAAGTACTTTTGTCATGCCTTGTACGACTTTCGCCCTCCTTTATCCTGACAAATAACTTAAATCTGTGACATTTATGACGCATGACTTCTATAATATTTTTTCTGCAATCTCATGCAACCCTGGTATTTCAGAATTTACAACACATTCAAATAATCATAAAAATAGGATCTATCCCATTAGTTCCATTGAGTTGTCCTATGATAGGTCACTGACTCTTAACCTCACTTTTCTTTTTACTACCAGGAGTCCGTAGTAGATGGTAAATACCTTAGGTACCTACCCATAGCTAGGCTATTTATTTTCCCAACATAAATGTCGATGTTTACTAAAACTTGCACAGAGTGAATTTAGTTTGAGCGGCTTGTGGCCCTTGAGTTAGTTACCGTTCAGATGGATAGTCTCCTCAAACTTATATTATCCTGGTACAAACTCATCATTAAAACTTCGTCTCGTGTTATATCTACCACGGCGCTTGAAACTTACGTTATATCATGTAAATAAAAAGATCAGGCGTTTTAAATTGCGCTATAAAAATACTCTAAAAACTGGGCAAGTGCGTGTTAGGCCACGCGCAATGTAGAGTTCCAAAGAAGTTTATCGATTACTACTCATTAACTACTTATGCTTACAAAGCCATGATAGTTTTCCTTTAAAATTCATCATATTTCCTATAACACTGCTGTGATTTTTGAAGTTCTTATGGGGCCGGGCGTTTGGAAAAAAATTATGTGAATAAAATTTTTACGATGTGACAGCCAAAAAGCGACATGATGGAAGGGGCGTGATACTAGGAACACAAGACTCGCTTGAAGTTGTCTTGGATTGCTAACGCGCTCCGAGTCGTGGGTGCGAGCGAAAAAACCAGCCTATTTTAAAATTTCAGATCAGGACCCAAACAAAAAAATGAAGAACATATTAGAATAGGTTATGATCCAACCATAGGTTATAAAACCCAAAATTGTATTGCTTCGGGCCCCGTCTCAAAACGGGAATCATAAGCCATGTTCGTATATCATTCGTATTCGTATATCGTTCGTATTCGTAAATCGTAATAGTATTGTGACCTGCATGAATGCAATTGACGTGTTTTGGTTATGTAACCTACGTCGACAATGCCGTCGGAGAGCTAGCGAATTCCTGCTATAGAAAATTCTGTGTGGCAACAGTTTTGTTTTAGGATCTTGAGTGATAAACTACTTATTCAAAAATCAGAATTCAATATTAACCGATTTCAAAAATGGAGAATACAGAGCGTATTAGACCTAGATTCTGTATTACATTATATAATAGATTACTGAACTCTATACGTATACGTCATTTCGTCTTTTCCTTTTACAATAAGAAAAATAGCTCTTGTAAAACAAGCTGATGTGATCTTGTCCTTGTGTAAATCTAACATTTTTTCATCAGACACAAATACAGTACGTAAAACTCATACAAAAGAAAATTTCGTCGCTAGATAATATTATGTAGGTTTGAGTCACAAAGTTGAACTGTAATTCACTCACCGACTGAACTTTAACCAAGTAACGTAACAACGAATTAAGACCTCATTTACAAGCTATTCATTCGGTATTTACATAGGTAAGGACGCTTGAAGATCAAATAACTATAGAACGTAGGTTGAACACGAAGGTATATGATATTTTAAATAACTTCTGAAATAAGGAGATTATGTTATGTAGTCGATCCATGTATGTGTAGTCCGTGAATGACGTCACTATGTATAATCCTATTAGTTATTTAATAAACTATGTGTAGTTTTTAGAATTTTTGTCTGTTTGTCTGTGCGTGTGTTCCGTTTAATCTCAGGAACGGCCTAACAGATTTATATGTGGTTATCACTGATGTATTTTAGTGAGGCTGGGTTGATAATTAGTGTTTGTTTTCTTTCAATCGGTTCACAATAAAAAAAATATGTCAATTTAAGTAACATCGTTATACATGTGGGCTTACCGAAGCGAAGCGGGGGCATTTACTAATTAATTCTAAAATTAAATTTTGAATATGTGATGTCTATAATTTTCATGGATCTTCGTATAGACCCGTTTATACCAAGATCCATCAAAATTATAGACATCCATCTTCGTTATCGATATGCATATTATGCAAGGAAGGTTTAGTTATTATCTAGTATCACAGAAGACAGAATAATATTAAGGTGTGATGAATATCTTCACTTCTTTACTAACATTATAAAGAGAAAAGATTTGTATGTTGTATGTTTGTGACGAATAAATTAAGAAACTTTTAGACTGATTCCAAAAATATTTTCACCAGAAGAAGCTTCATTATTCCTGAGTATCAAAGGCTATATACAATTGTGAATACATTTTTTACTTCATCACAAGTGAAAATGTTTGAGCCCAGCGAAGTGGGTACGGGTCAGCTAGTTTTTGAATAAAGAAAATGAAAAACTCGTTTGATAGCTAACAGAAAATAACTCACGATTGCTGTGACCTTATTTTTGTTTATTATATATTTTTTTTTTTACACAAATAAGTTAATGCTTGACCACAATCCCACCTGATGGTAAGTGGAGATGTGGTCCAAGGTGGTGAGCACATTAACTTAGTAAAAGCCTATTCACTCTTTTCTTGAAGACATTACTAGTGGATACCCGGCATTTTCCACTACGAAAAAACTTTTGTATGAGAAAAGTTGAAAATCGGAAATGTCTAATGCATTGTTTTAGTGGTGTTAAACCATCTTCGTATTATCCTTTCAAATGAAACCATTTAGGAGCATATCGGTTGGATGGTTTCAAAGTCTATAGAGGACATCCGTACAAACATTTTTTGTGTTTTATAAAAATAAAATTATCTCCCTTACATAACATAATCCTTGAAGGAGTAAGCATATTAATTTCCAACTTTAATCATCTTTCCAACTATCCCAAAATTGGGAAACGATAAAATGTGACCTTTTACATGTGATAAAAAGTCAGAGCCAAAGTCCACTATATGATAGTCAAAGTGTCGGATTAGAAGATGTTACACCGTATTTTATGTTACGCAGAATTCTTTATTATGTAAATTGAAAGCACATTATTTTGGTAACTGAAAGCACTTCCACTGTCAAACGTTCGCACTTCGCATTTAAAGTCAAAGTCAAAGTCAAAATATTTTATTCATATAGGTATCATTGATACACTTATGCACGTCATTTTTTGGCTTTTCGGAAGGTGCTTTGTCATGGAGGAGAAGAAAAGCCTAAAGAAACTCCTCAGCACATCTTTTAAAAAAAATATTACAAAAAAGATATTATCATACAAAAGTTTACTATTCTGAGTGGAACTGGTTGCAGAGCTAATCATTTCCATGCGTCTTTGTCATTTAAATACTCGTTTACACTATAATATCCCTTGCCTAACAATTGTGTTTTTACACGTTTTTTGAAAGATTCTATTGGCAAGTCACGTATTATTTTTGGGATTTTATTATAGAAATGTACACCAAGCCTTATGAAAGATCGTTGCACTTTACTTAGGCGGAACGAAGGCGTAACTAATTGATACATTCTTTTTGTTTGGCGATTATTAATATCAAAATTTTGTTTATACGCGTTTATATTCTTCCTTATAAAAACTACATTATTGAAGATATACTGGGAAGCTACTGTAAGTATACCTATTACCTTGAACTTTTCACGCAAAGATTCCCGAGACTTAAGTTTATAGATAGCCCTAACAGCCCTTTTTTGGAGAATGAAAATTTGTTCTATATTGGCTGCTTTGCCCCACAGCAAGATGGCATATGACATAACACTGTGGAAATAAGCAAAATAAACTATCCTAGCAGTTTCGACGTCAGTATACTGCCTTATTCTCCTAACAGCATAAGCAGCCCTACCAAGTTTTGTCGCGAGATTTGTTATATGTGGGCCCCATTGAAGTTTACTATCTAAGGTCACCCCTAAGAAGACCGTTGATTCCTCCATATGCAATGTTTCATTATTTAATTTAAGAGATTTGCTGACTTTTTTAACATTAGGTAGCACAAACTCTATACATTTAGTTTTTTTTGCATTTAAAAGTAAGTTATTAATAGTGAACCAACGCGACACATGCGAAAGAGCACTATTTACGTCGTCGAAATTTACTTTATTCCTTTCACACTTAAATATTAATGATGTATCATCAGCAAATAGTACAATATCCGCTTGGTTCTTTACATAATGTGGTAAATCATTAATATATACCAGAAAAAGAAACGGACCCAATATAGAGCCCTGCGGTACACCCATCACAGCCGGTGACCCCGATGACTTAATATCGTTTATGCTTACTTTTTGTATTCTATCATTCAAATAAGACGCGATCAAGCTAAGGGCCTTGTTTTTTATACCATAGTGGCCAAGTTTAAGCAGCAATGTTTCGTGCTCAACACAATCAAATGCCTTAGATAAGTCACAAAAAACACCTATGGCATTTTGTGATGCTTCCCATGCTTCAAATATATGCTTTAAAAGCCTAGCCCCGGCATCGGTTGTACTCCGGCCTTTTGTGAAACCGTATTGCTCAGGATGTAATAATTTATTATTATTGAAATGGGTTAACATTTGATTCAGCATTATCTTTTCGAAGATCTTACTAAGAGTTGGTAAAACAGAAACTGGTCTATAGTTATTAACATCAGTTTTTTCACCTGTTTTAAAAAGTGGAATGATTTTGCTGCATTTCATAAGATCTGGAAAGATACCGAGATCTATACATTTATTAAAAACTACGACCAAATATGGAGCTATGATATCTATAATATACTGTATTATTTTTACCGAGATGCCCCACAAGTCACCTGTATTCTTTACCTTCAGAGACTGAAATGCTTTAATTAAGTCTCTAGTGGTTATATGTTTAAATTCAAATAAAATGTTACATTCATTAACATGATTTTTTAATATAGAAAGTGCTTCCGCCGGTGAAGAAGCTAGTGAACGGGTTAACGTTATAGGAATGTTACAGAAATGATTTTCAAACTCGCTTGCCACGTCTTTATCAGCAGTGATTATATTTTTATTAATCAACAATTCGTAACTGAAATCACAGGACTTTGCGTTACCGTTCTCACTGCTAATTATATTCCAAATCGTTTTTATTTTGTCATCCGAGTTAATAATTTTGTCCTTTATATACATTGATTTCGCCTGAATGCAAACGATTTTAAAGATTTTAGAATAATTTTTCACATGCTCGTGGAAAGTTGGAGAAAAATTGTATTGTTTCTCGGCATAGAGGTCATACATTTTGTTTCTACTTTTATAAATACCTGCAGTAGCCCAATCACTAAATTTACTATTTTTGGCTATATCTATGTACCTAAGCTTGAATATTCGATTAAATTCGTTATTTATATTAGTAGACAATGTGTTATATAGTTTAATTGGATCTCTTTGTTGTAACGATAACTGCGTTTGCATTTTTGAATGAATTTTTTCTTTAAAAGTTGAAATCTTATTTTTAGTTATTGGTCTACACTTTATTAATTGTTTTTTCTTATTGACAGAATTATACAAAGAAATTTTTTGTCCGCAGTGGTCTGACCTCAACTTACTGAATATCTCTTTATTTAAAATCTCACAATTGCAAAAGATATTATCTAAACACGTAGCTGTAGTTTCAGTAATTCTGGTCGGCTCATTGAATAATGGATTTAAATTGAAGCATTTAAACAAACTTAATAGCCTAGTAGCCATGGTACTATCTAATAAAATGTCTACGTTGAAGTCGCCACATATCACTAATCCTTTTTTAGAGCCTAACCGTTTAAGTACATCCTCCAGTGTATCTTCGAAAATACTAAAGTCGCCAGAGGGGGGCCTATATACACAGACTATAATAAACCGCTCCAGTTCCACACAGGCTAGCTCTATAGTGCGTTCAATAGATAAACTAACAATGTCTTTAATGTAAATAATAGGATTTCCTTAATTTGTCGTGGGTAGCATGGATAGCACAAATATGTCCTATTTGTTTTGCTATTCCATTAATATCCACGAACTGTATATAAACAAATATCTTTTTTATGTACAAAGCCAACAAATGTGTAGATGAGACACCTAATGGTATGGTCATCGTCGCAGCCCGCAGGGATATCGGTAAAACCTTAGGCAGCACCAATGCGTTGCCGAAGAACTGGCTCTTAAGCCCCCAGCCGAAACAAGCAAGAGGTTGGTAGGTAGCCAGAGTTCACGTATAAATAATAACACCAGTTCCAAATTACCACGTGAAGCCATTACCAGGCTCGGCTTCTATCGCCTCTTACTACACCTTGTTTCGCCTGTAAGCTTGCTTGTAAGGATTGCGGTCAACATCTAGTCCTATACACGTCACGAGGCATCTGTCACTTAAATATTTGCCCCAACAGGGAGTAAAACGATTCTGGGACCCCTTTACAGACAGTGTCATCAGTGTCATCACCAATTAAAATCAAATTATATGCTTAGACTATACCTAATACCTGTATCTAATACCACAGATATGTATCTAGTACCAATACCATTTGTAATATTAGTAACGTGTGTAGGATTCGAAATTCGAATACGACAATATGAATTAGCTGTAGCAATCAACTGAATGACTACTAATATTGACTAATCCATTGTGGTCAGTCGACTAATTTTGACTAACGTCACCCGTGTGTAATGTTACGAACACATTAGGTATGTACTATGTACATAGTAACTTACTTTCGCTTTGCTATTCGACACAAAATCTTTAGATTCATAGATTTTTGTACGTTCGTCCTCCCCTTGTGAATCTTATTAATATTATAAGTATGAAAGTTTGTGAAGATGTTTGGATGTTTATTCCTCAATCACGCCACAATTTCTTAACCGATTTGGCTGAAATTATGAATGAGGATAGCCTATACCCTGGATTAACACATAGGATACTGTTACACATAGGATAATGTTTAATGATAGGAAGAGCAGAACACTGTTAGTAAATTATTGTAAAGTTGTTACTGACAAGGTGTGTCGAGGTAATGGAAGCACGGTGAAGTGGCTTTAAGTTGACTTTACTAGGTATGAAATTTTGACAAAACATTAAGTGGCTTACAATTTTCATGTAGATAAAATAATTGTAATTGTTGTAATTGTAAATTGTAATAGTAATTTAATGAAATTGTAATTTAATTTGAATGTTGAGAATTTATTATGTATTTTGAATTAAATTAGTGAACTATGATAAAATATGTAAATTAGCATATAAGGTCTCCGTTGCACGCTGGAGGAGATGTTTATATTAAATAAATAAATAATAAAAAATAAATTACACATAGGATACTTTTTATCCCCGAAAAGTTCAGGCTTCCTACGGGATTTCTATAAAATCAATATGCAAGCGCGTGAAGCCACGGGTAAATACATCTTAATTAATTAATTAAAAATTTCATTTCAAAACCACTCTACCGCGGGCGAAGCCTCGGACAAAAGCTAGTAATTGTATATGCTGGTAGTAGTGACATAAAACGACATGACATTTTGCGAATAGACCTAGGTATTTATAATCATAAACACAGCATCCTATTGGTCCTATTCGCAAGAGAAAATGCTGTTCTGTTATTGTATATTTTTGAAAATTTAAATGTTTGTTTACGTTTTCTTAAATACCGATTTGATGATGCAACTTTGCGTACCTATATTGCATTGTAGACTCGCATGCCAATTAGCTGTGCCACCGAACACTTATGTGTGTCATACCACTAGTTGTGCATAACTAGTTGGTCCATCAGGAAACCACGAATTTTTCCCATTCATATTGACCTTTGACTCATTGACCCAATTCACGGGTATAATTTTCCTTTTAGCCCATACCTCCGATTGATCTGAATTTTGGTATATCTATGTATTTCGACGCGCTGATAACGAATATCATAGGCAAAGTACCCGCATATTTTATTTTCAAGGTCACCTTAAAAAAACATTGTTTTAAATTTTTTACGGTTATTTGGCAAAATTTTGATTTTACAGAAAAATGTGACTTATAAAAATTGTAGCCCTTAAGGAGACTGACATTTTATGTCTTGCACATTTTTCTTGTAATGCCAGGTTTTAATAGAAAATTGCGAATTTCATTCCGCATAATTTCTTGGTACTTACTTATTATCTTTTAATGAGCTACATCTTTTGTGCGCAACATTTTTCTTTAAAATCAATACTTTGCCAAATAAACGTTGGCTTCAACCCATTAAGCCGTGCCCCACTACTGGGCACGGGTCTCTCCTCTTGAGGAGACCAAGAGCATACTCCACCACGCTGCTCCAGTGCGGATTGGTGGAAGGGTTAGTGGCCAACCCGAGTCGGAAGTTTTTAAACCGCCCGAGGGCCTCCGACATGGCTTAACGACTGTTATCATATGATAACAACCAGGACCGACGACTTCACGTGCCGACGAAGCACGGTAAAGCACGGTAAATAAACGTTAAAAACAAAAAAAAAACATGTTTTTTCAAGGTAACCTTGAAAATAAAATATGTTCTCAATTAAATAATTTTGCTTATTTTTCAATTAAGCGTTTCCTCAAAATAATACTACATTAGGACTTATGTATACAGGCGCTGAATATACGGATAAATGTTACAATTATTTTTGAATATAATTTCCTAATCTCTACGTTAGCTAAAAGAAAAAGGACAAATCCGGGAAATTCTCGACGGATGGCAGCCCCAGTCTATTGTCACATTAGTTGGAAACCGGAACAATGTTTTCTTCTAAAATGTTTACAAACACTCATATTATACTGAAGGTGTAGCAAATGAGTCAGCTACTTACTTAGATTACTTCACTAGTGTTGTGTGGGAAGTGGACGAGTTATTTCTTTTTTCTTTTTACTTTATCACAGTCGAGCAGTGATAGCCTAGCGGTTAGAACATTGGTCTCTCGAACCAAGGGGCCCGAGTTCAAATCCTGGCACGCACCTCTAATTTTCAAATATTATGTGCGTATTAGAAGTTAATTATCACTTGCTTCGGTGAAGGAAAACATCGTGAGGAAACCTGCACACCGGAGAGTTCTTCATAAAGTTCTCAAAGGTGTGTGAAGTCTACCAATCCGCACTTGGCCAGCGTGGTAGACTATGGCCTGTACCCCTCACATTGTGAGAGGAGACCCCGAGCCCA
Source organism: Thymelicus lineola (assembly GCA_963932265.1). Taxonomy (NCBI): domain Eukaryota; kingdom Metazoa; phylum Arthropoda; class Insecta; order Lepidoptera; family Hesperiidae; genus Thymelicus; species Thymelicus lineola. The sequence continues at coordinate 14,794,460 of OZ010692.1, forward strand.
GCAGTGGGACAATTATGGGTTGTAGCTTATCACAGTCAGTTTGTTACTAATCTCAGTAACTGTTTAACCCATTTTCATGTAGTTTTGAAACTTAGCGTTTAGTGTTGATTATTTCAGTATTTAAAAATGCCATTTTTTAATTCAATGATCCAATGCATGTACCTACTAAATCATAGATTTTCTGAAACGAAGCGAGATCTAAGGGAACATACCAAAACCACGTGATCCATTTAGGGGAAGGAGGGGGGTCTTCAAAACACCACGATTGGTCACAGAGGGGAGGGGGGGGGTTTAGGTTTTTGTCACGTAGTCAATATTTTAGCAACCATTGCGCCACACAAGTCGTCAATATATAAGCAAAATTATAATATTATAACTCTGTTTTTAACTCTGTAATATTTTTAACTCTGTTTTTGCAAAAAAGTATTGAAAACCGTATTTATGAATTACCACGTGGAAACTAGGGGGGAGGGGGGGGGGGTCTTCTCATATACTACGGATGGTCACGAAGAGGGGGAGGGGGGTAAAAAGTTGGAAAAAATGGGTCACGTGGTTTTGGTATGTTCCCTAATAGGTAATAAATATAAATAAATATTTATTAATATTACGGTCCAAAATATAGAACAAAACAGTTACATAAAACATTATGAATTAGGTCACTTACGTTCAATTCCGCTTTTGAATAAAATGTGCTATATTTTCTAAATTTCTTTGAATTACTTTTGGTTGAGAAAAACTTTCTTATAGAAGCTGAACAAATCCTTTAAACTTGATCGTTTTGCTTAAACCATTGAAAAGAAAAATGTGTGTAACATTCAAGACAATATAATGCTATGACGAGGGATACGGGCGCTAATATGGCGCCGAGAATACCATAGATAACAACTAAGTAGGCCCGGAGAGCGGAGACCCGTTAACTGCTAAAGCTATTCGATGTATTACGGCTTCCAAGAAAATATTGGAAGCTTCTCACATGAGACGAGAGTGATACTAACTTAGATTGAAGTGCTACAAGTATTACTACAACATTTTTAATGCCTTCTTTACAAATAAAAAGGCTTAAGAGTTTTTTTATCTTTCCTTCTTCTCTTTTCTTTCTTGGCCAACAACGATCAGTAATGCCTAAGGTGTGTCCAATATCCATTGACGAAGATGACCACTACTGTCGTGGCTTATCTGCTTTTTTGTCGGCACTTCGGCTGGAATTTTCGTAGTTTTTAAAGAAAAGAGTAGAAAGAAAGAAAGAAGCCAGCTCGCTCTCAAAATTGAGAATTTTGAAGCTTTTTTTTATGGAAATAGCCGGCAAACGAGCTGACGATCCACCTGATGGTAAGCGGCCATCGCCGCCCATGAACATCAGCAACACTAAAGGCATCACTGATGCGTTGCCGGCCAAGAAAGAAGAAAAAGAAAGAACTGGCTCTCAAGCCCCCAGCCGGAATACGACAAGTCGTTTGGCGGCTGACTCATGCTCGAGGTTGGTAGCTATCCAGGCGAACCCCTGGAGAAATAATAATATTAACCCTAGGTCGGTCGCATGGGGTCTTTGAAAGCACGGGGTTTGGGAAAACTGCCATATTTTTTTAAATAGTTAAGGTAAAAACTTGTACTTTATAGTAGCTTCCTAAAATATACTTAAGTTAAAAATAGTGCAGTTACCACTCAGTTAGCGCGCTGCGCTTGTGCATGATAGATGTTTGTTTTGTGCATGGACTTCGAAAGACCCCACGCGACCGATCGTGTAAGCTTTTTCTTGTTTGATGGCAGACACTTATATATGTTATATTTTGCTTAAAATGGATCCTTATAAAGAACAGCAGATAGTCCGATGGTTAGAAGAAGAGTTAGAAAATTTAAAATTAAAAAAAAATCTTAAAACATTGTCTTTTCAACTTTTTAATGATAAACTCAAATACAGAAGCGCAGCATCCTCCCAAGAACATTTCGACAGCACATAAAGCGCTTTGTTTGTCCTGGCTTCAACCCATTAATGGCCCACTACTGGGCACGGGTCTCTCCTCTTGAGGAGGCCTAGAGCATACTCCACCACGCTGCTCCAGTGCGGATAGGTGGAGAGGTTAGTGGCCAACCCGACTGTCGGAAGTTTTCAAACTGCCCGAGGGCCTCCGACATGGCTTAACGACTGTTATTATATGATAACAACCGGGACCGACGGCTTTACACGCCCTCCGAAGCACGGAAACGCTCAAGAATTTTTTGCTCTAGCGGTCACCCATCACTTAAGATCGACCCAAGCCGCAGGGCTATGAGCGGTTTTTGGTCCTGATGTCCTGCAAAATCGATCTGAAAATCAGCCTCAGATGACGAGAAGGAGGTGTGGGTATTGCTCGCGACAAATTGACAGAAAATATTCTACAGTGTGCTATTCATGTCGCCAAAACATATATTCAAGACACGCAGCTTAACTTTGCTCAAGGTGTTCGGATGAGCGAAATGAGGTGTAAAAATTAACTAATATATTTTAATATTTTAATGTTTTTTTTTGTGATCTGGGTAAAATAAGTCTTTGTTTTGATAGCTTGTGTTGATTTTTAAAAGAAAAGATAATATTTATTGCTTTAATATTAATTTAAACTAAAGTTACCAAAAATGAGCCAAAAACGTATTTCTTTAGTTTGATTAAGACTGCTGTAAACTAATAAATATTAAAAGGATTATTATGCTTCTATTTAAAAGTACACCTTATTATCTTGTTAATATATAAATAAAAAATGAGAATATCTGAAGCAATTATATAAAAAAACCATTAAAATAAATGGGCTTTAAAAGACCCCATGCGACCGACAGAGTTATAAAAATTAGCGCGACCGACCTAGGGTTAATAATGGTATTAATTAACAATTAAAATCAATACTACCAATATAATCACTCCGAGGGCCCTACCACCAGCGGGTCGGATTTAGTCGCCTTTTACGACACCCTTCCGGCGTGGGATTGGGGTTAGTATTCTAAGCCGCCCCAATATGGCTAAGAGCTGCTGCAGTATTTTACCCTGATGAATAATGAGCGACACTATGGCAGGTTTTTCTAGGATACTAGATCTCAGCTGTTATTGTCGCGTTTCCGAAAGAACGTCCTACGTTTTTGAAAGAAGTACCTTTTTTATGGAAATAGCCGGCAAACGAGCCGACGACCCACCTGATGGTAAGTGGCTAGCGTCGCTCATGGACATCAGCAACACCAAAGTCGAACTAATGAGAGAAAAAATTCAATTACTAGTGGGAACAAAGCTTATTACCTAACTACAGACGCTAATAATTCACTTTAAATATTATCAGCATAAAATAATATTACACCGCAATTTCCTTATAATGTCAAACTTAAAGAGCATATTTCACAATAAGTCTCCAGTTCTGAGGTTTCTTTCATCTTTGGTTAGAAGCCAATATAAGTTTTGAAAGTTTTATGCGGAATGTCTTCTTAGTTTCAAAATTGTTTGTATAAAATTACGATACAGACCAAGATCAATGACGAAACTAAACCCTAAAAAATTTACTACTAGCTCGCATTCTTCCTGTAGATACCTACTTGTGTCTGTACTTCAGAATTTAGAAAAATTATTTGGAATATGGAATCAAAAGATAAAGTTCGGCACGACACTTTTATTACTTATAACTAGCTGTGCTCCGCGGATTCACCCGCATTAATTTGTGGAAAACTAACTACTAAAATATACAGGGCTGTTGATGTTATATAACATAAACCCTTCCTCGGTAATTGAACTAACAAACACAAAAAGAATTTTTCAATTCGAACCAGTAGTTCCTGAGATTAGCGCGTTCAACCAAACAAACAAACTCTTCAGCTTCATAATATTAGCACAGAAGAAATATTAGTACTTATAATAAGTATATAGATTATGAAAATTACATGAACTACAATCCAACAACAGACTTGAAATACTTAAACTCAGAGATCACTTAAGATCGACAAAATTCGTATAGTTAACTAGCTGACCCGGTGAAATTTATTGACGAAAATCCGCAGTAAAATCCGTTGATTAGTTTGATACTAAGCGTACAGACACGGGAAGCGACTTCATTTTTTAAATGTAAGATTATTATGTCGTTGGAAAAAGAGGAAGTCTGTCATGAAATATTGGGTAACGTCGAATATTGTGTCTTTTATTATATTTTATACACCGAAAAAAATATCAAACCCTGTTTCGTAAATAAGCTAAATAATTTTCTTATTACATTTGTCCTCATTAGATCAAACCTTACCCAGCGGTTTGCGGGAACAGACAGCGCTTTGGAGCAGATGGGAGACTTGCCACTCTTGACCTTCAAATCTCGCTCCACACCCATCGATGGAGAAACCTTCCTCACGGAGTTAGCTGATCTTAGGTAAGTCTGGTGGTTCATAATGCCTTAGGAGACTGCTCAACTGGCCATGATAGCCACTTACCATCAGGTGGATCGTCAACTCGTTTGCCGGCTATTTCCAGAAAAAAAATTGAAAGAAAGGATAAGAGATAGCGTTAGAAAGAGAGGCAACGTATAACTGTTGAAGATTAGCGATGTGCGATCCAAATTACACTTCATTGTGTCGGAGCAAGAGTCGCTATTTATTTATAGGATTTTGCAGAATGAGTCTTCTGTACTAATACGTATTATTATGTATTCTGTGATCATCCTTACATTACATGCTATCTATATACATCCCCCTAACTATTGCCAAATCTACTATATCTTCCACAAATCTCCCGTCACAGTGAGATTACTCGTTGATATGGTCGGATTATTCAAAGCTCGGGATTCGTGTACAAGAAAATATTGAGTTGAGAGTGTGGTCCAGGTTTATTTTTATTATTAACAGCCAGTTAGCACAATAGTGTGTACATACCTACGTGACAAATTGTAATATTTTTTTAGAAACCATATAGGACGACACTAAACTTATCTGTAACAGGGTAAGGTGGGGCGAAACGTGACATAATGTTACTAAGATATTATTATAATTTACTGCAAATTAATATCTTAATAACATTATGTATTTATTTTCGTTTTGTCTGTCGTAAGTTGCCCCATCTTACTTATTTCAGATACGAGTATTGCCGAGCTAAAAATTTATTAAACAATAACATATGTCTTCACATTTATCCAACATCATAATTACCTAAGTGAGTCATAAGAATCACTACATCAAGATCCTACGGAACATGAAACAAACAGGACCATTTTTTTCAGCCATATTTTTTCTTTAGGTAATACACGTAGTAATCTTTGGAGAGGGCTATGCTCGGTATTTCTCTACGTGATCGCATCAGAAACGAGGAGATCCGTAGACGAACAAGGGTAACCGACATAGTTCAAAGAATTAGCCGGCTGAAGTGGCAATGGACTGGCCACATAGTGCGAAGGACCGATAACCGTTGGGGAAGAAAGGTCCTCGAATGGCGCCCACGTCTCGGAAAACGGAGTATAGGACGCGCCCCCGACCTGGTGGACTGACGACCTGAAGAAGACAGCGGGCATCCGCTGGATTCAGAAGGCTCAGGACCGGTCAGAGTGGCGCAAGTTAGGGGAGGCCTATGTCCAGCAGTGAACCTCCAAGGGCTGATGGATGGATGGATGGGCACGTAGGAATAATATGGGTATTATAATATTAGAAGGGTTCAATAAATTAGCAGGGCAATACACTTTCAATTGGCTCTCATTACATGCAACCAGTGGGAAGTGTTGACTTTAGCGGATAATTAATCTCGGTTAGTGGGCACATAGGGCAAACACACGGTCGTGTTGTATGTCTTTAGCCGCAGCGGATACGAAGTCAAAGTCAAAGTCAAAATATTTTATTCATATAGGTATCATTGATACACTTATGCACGTCATTTTTTGGCTTTTCGGAAGGTGCTTTGTCATGGAGGAGAAGAAAAGCCTAAAGAAACTCCTCAGCACATCTTTTAAAAAAAAATATTACAAAAAAGATATTATCATACAAAAATTTACTATTCTGAGTGGAACTGGTTGCAGAGCTAATCATTTCCATGCGTCTTTGTCATTTAAATACTCGTTTACACTATAATATCCCTTGCCTAACAATTGTGTTTTTACACGTTTTTTGAAAGATTCAATTGGCAAGTCACGTATTATTTTTGGGATTTTATTATAGAAATGTACACCAAGCCCTATGAAAGATCGTTGCACTTTACTTAGGCGGAACGAAGGCGTAACTAATTGATACATTCTTTTTGTTTGGCGATTATTAATATCAAAATTTTGTTTATACGCGTTTATATTCTTCCTTATAAAAACTACATTATTGAAGATATACTGGGAAGCTACTGTAAGTATACCTATTACCTTGAACTTTTCACGCAAAGATTCCCGAGACTTAAGTTTATAGATAGCCCTAACAGCCCTTTTTTGGAGAATGAAAATTTGTTCTATATTGGCTGCCTTGCCCCACAGCAAGATGGCATATGACATAACACTGTGGAAATAAGCAAAATAAACTATCCTAGCAGTTTCGACGTCAGTATACTGCCTTATTCTCCTAACAGCATAATACTATTCACCTAATAGAAAAAATACTATTCACCTTCGAGAATAGGGATGTTGAATAATTTTAGGATTCAATTTTATTTTATAGACCGAACCTCAATATTCATGAAAAAAATATTATAAAATAATAATCTTCAATTTGAAAACAAAAATTAATAAATAAAAATCATTATCAAACCCACCAAAAACGTCACGTGACGTCAATATCCGATATTCAATACTATCTGTCTACTAAAGTTTGTTGAATTTCCATATAAAATAGAAACAATGACGTCATATTCTCATAATTAATGGCGTTTGAGGTCACGTGACAGTGAGTACAGTTTTTAACATTTTAAAATAATGATATTTAATTTTTTGTGATTGATTTCGATAAAAGAATCATATTTTAGGCCTTTAAATGTTCACACTAATACTTTAGACATAAAATATTAATTTATAATTAGTGTCAACATCCCTATTAAATAAAGTGTCATTTAAATTAATGCTTATAGTGAAATCACTAGAAGCTATGAACGTAGTTAAGAGGGGTAGCCAGTGCAGCATCAGCCGTATCGATGATACGGGACCCCTGGGTAAAGGGACCTCGACGTGTTTATAATAATGACGGAACTATTTACGAACCCCATCGGAGAGGGGACTCCGAAACAAACGTTGATACAAGTACCGCCTAGACATGCTATGCAAAGTGTAACAAAGTGAATTATTTTTTTTATGGAAATACCCGGCAAACGAGCTAACGATCCACCTGATGATAAATGGCTAACGTTACTTATGAACATCAGCAACACCAAAGGCATCACTGATGCGTTGCCGGCCAAGAAAGAGAGAAGAAACAGAAAGAAAGAACTGGCTCTCAAGCCCACAGCCGGAACACGACGAGTCGTTTGGTGGCTGACTCATGCTCAAGGGTGGTAGCAATTCATACGAACCCCACGAAGAAATAATAATAGTTTTTTTTATGGAAATAGCCGGCAAACGAGCTGACGATCCACCTGATGGTAAATGGCTATCGCCGCTCATGAACATAAGCAACACCAAAGGCATCACTGATGCGTTGCCGGCCAAGAAAGAAAGAAGAAAAAGAAAGAAAGAACTGGCTCTCAAGCCCCTAGCCGGAACACGACGAGTCGTTTGGCGGCTGACTCGTGCTTGAGGGTGGTAGCTATCCAGACGTACCCCTGGAGAAATAATAATAGTAATAATGGTATTAATTAACAATTAAAATCAATACTACTATAATCATGTAATGTACTAATATAATCCCTCCGAGGGCTTAGTCGCCTTTTACGACACCCTTCCGGCGTGGGATTGGGGTTAGTATTCTAAGCCGCCCCAATACGGCTACGGCTAATAATATAATAGTATTAGTTAACAATTAAAATCAATATTACCAATGTAATCCCTACCACCAGCGGTCCGGATTTAGTCGCCTCTTACGACTTTTTCTACAATACGTGTAGGTACTCACGATATTTATTTTGTACACCAATATTTCGACCAATAAATAAAATAAATAATAATTCATAGCGGAAAATTCACAGAGGTGTCACTTATTTTCACAAACTTTTGAAGGTTCCGCTCGGAATGATTTAGGGGAAAAAGTTCGCTATGATATTAAATCCATTGTTAAGAGCTTTAAGTAAGTATTTGAATAAAATTTTATATTTACTTGTAAAGTTATGAAAGATATATTGGATATTGTACAGCCAGCAAAACGGAACATTTTTGTGTCATGCCCTGCGCATGCCTTACTCTTTTTCTTACTGTAAAATCTGTACATAGAGAGAGAGTATATGGTGTACTTGGGATAAAGAACCCTATATACTAAATACAAAAGGCGAGCCAATTCCGAAGCCGTGTATTTCCATTCCTACACAATTTTCACTTCAGTTGCGTTATTTATAGGTGCAGTCAAGGAAATTTACCCATGCCTTTAGTCAACTCTTGGGTGTACAAGTAAGTGACGCTTACAGGTCTTTGGAGAGAGTAAAATTTTCTTAAAAATTATAAGATAAGTAGGTACCATATGCTTCACTACAATCCCACTGAGATGTAATGAACAGCTAAGGCATATTCTTGTATTAGTGCATTAACATTAGTAGAGCTTATATTTTATTTTTAACCAACTTCAAAAAAGAGGAGGTATTCAATTCGACTGTATTTTTTTTTTGTTTGTTACCTGAGAACTTTCGACTGGGTGAACCGATTTTGATGATTCTTTTTTTAATCAAAAGCTGGTGCTTGTCATGTGGTCCCACTTAAATTTAAGTGAGATCTAACAAGTAGTTATTTTTAAATTTTAAATTCAAAAAATTAAATTTTACACATAGTTATTCCTAATTTTGAAGTCGGTTATTTTTTGTCAAGAATTATTAACTACCAACTTCTCTATTGAAATTTAATTCAAAATTATGGCGGCACAAGACTTTCGATACTTATATTGCCGACTAACTAACCGCATTGTAAGGAAAGAAAAAGTAGTTTTAATTTACCTTAATTCTCCATGAGAGATTTGACCTAATAAACAAACTCACTAAAACACTGCATAATAAATAAAAGCATGTAAAAAGGCTTTTAATCAGACAAGACTACATAAAAAGAGTAAATGGGCTTGTGCTTAGTTAGTACGCTTTACCATCCATGACTTCATTGCCGCTTAACATCAGGTGGTTTTATAGTCAAGCATTAAAGAAAGAAAGAAATAAAGAAAGAAAGAAAAAATAAAGAAATAAAGAAATAAAAAAAGAAAATGTGTGCAATTCACACGTGGTAGAAGTGAAACTTTCCAAAATTTTGGTTTCAAGATAATGAGATGAAAAAGCAATAAATCGAATCTTCTACCTTCTTCCTCGCGCCATCTATGAATACAACTTAGCACTTTTTAAAAATCTATCTAGCAATAAAACGAATCTTCTATCTTACTCCTCAGGCCATCTATGAATACAACTTAGCACTTTTTAAAAATCTATCTAGCAATAAAACGAATCTTCTATCTTATTCCTCGCGTCATCTATGAATACAACTTAGCATTTTTACTGTCTGTATAATCGGTCGGTCGATCGACAGATATTAAACAACGAAAATGAAATTCTTATTTTTTGTTGATAAATTCTTTGAAAATATTTAAAAGAGCATTTGAAAGTATTTAAAAACAGTATAAAAATAAAACTAAAAAATAAATAAAACTAAAAAAAAAGAAATACTGAGAGACGCGAACCTGCGCATCAGGTATCGTGTATCTACGTCCTGACCATTGAGCTACGGAGAAGTTAAATTCAAAGACGAAATTAGCGGTTATATTATCTTACCTGTCATTTTTCCGTTGCATCCGGTTTGAAAATCACTAACGATTCTAAAGAAGTTTCACTTCAAAAAGTAAGAAAAAACGTTTATTTCTTTGGCCATTACACATACGAACATAATTAACAAAAAATTTAATTTTACACGTAGACACAAAAAAATAAAGAAAATAAATTATTGCATTAGCACTGATTACAGTATAAAAAATTCCCAGGCCAATGATAGAGAAATATATATACATACACAACACGTATGTATATATAGGACAGGGCTCTGTGGAGGTACTCATTCGTATGTTCAGATCATCTGAGTTCAGTACTATGAACATAGGTCTCTCTCTGTGGGCGTACTTATGTGTCAGGATTACCAGGATACTAAATAAAACCCATAATTCGACAGGCACAAGGATACTATCCGTTTATTGCCTGATAACACCCGATTTTATCAATTGAACGTTATTTAGTTGTTTACTTTGATTCGCGATACTCTCAATCTGTCTGTCTTCTTGACAGTTCCCTTTTTCTTAATTTCAACGATTATTACGAACTTATTTTAGACTGCACCGACACGGCCATACTGACAAGACACACGTCCTCGTGTGTAAATGGTACTAAATCGCGTCATATTTAACAAACGTTACATAAACAAGGATCTCCAAGAGCAATTACGAATTTGGAATAATTATCCTGAGCCACGTACCATAGTCGTTAACTTCAATTATCAAAAGCAATAACAAACATTCTCAATGATCTCGAGTAAGTCCTTCAATCTCCACGGCTTTCAAAGCCAACCAGCAATCTCCGTTGCTACCATACACATATCATACCAGAGCAAAACACGAATCGCACTTCGATCGTAATTGCCACTGGCGCTACAAAGTTACTGACTCGAGTTCCCATATTATCTTATTCATCAGCCAAATCATTATTAATATCAACATCGACTGGTACATGACCTACAGGCATTCTCATAAACTTTCCTTTACTTTACTGCCAAAGGCTACAATAAAGCTCTTTGTTGCCCGAAATCCCGCAAAAATAGCATCAGTTCATTTTTTAGCATTACCACTGCTTCGCAATGTGTTCTCGTTATGGAGAAGAAGCAGCGCAAGAAACTCCATAACAACACTTTTTTTGTTACGGAACTACCAAATTATTATTTGCACGATTTTAAAGTCTTTACGTCTCGCGTTGATCGTTTGGTACGTCGCGGCGTCGTCACCAAATATAAGAATCTCGTCCGTTCCTCTCACTGTTGCGGCCATCGCTGACGACTCACACGTCCTCGTGTGATCATTCTGTAAAGACAAAATCAGCACAGTATTTCGTTCGGCTATTCTGACTTCATGAAGTGAGGGAAGTGTATGTGTGTGTATGTTTTGTATGTGCTCGTAATCCCCGATAAATTTCACAACTTCCATATCAACTATATTCAATAAACTCAATCATTCCTCAATAAATTAACGGAAGGGCGTTTAACCCTCTCGTCTCCGTATTATACTGCTCTACTTTCATTTTAAAGATAAACCACAATTAACATAACATCAAATTATAACGTCAAAATCACCTTCAAGATTATTTTAAACCGCTCTTATTAACCAGAATTA
>OZ010692.1:14806095-14839920 GCA_963932265.1 Thymelicus lineola
CGAGTACAATTTTCTTAAAAATTATAAGATAAGTAGGTACCTTATGCTTCACTACAATCCCACTGAGATGTAATGAACAGCTCAAGCATATTCTTGTATTAGTGCATTAACATTAGTACCTTATGCTTCACTACAATCCCACTGAGATGTAATGAACAGCTCAAGCATATTCTTGTATTAGTGCATTAACATTAGTAGAGCTTATATTTTATTTTTAACCGCCTTCAAAAAAGGATGTATTTATTCAATTATAGAGGTAGGAGGGAGGAGGTATTTTTTATGTTTGTTACCTCAGAACTTTCGACTGGGTGAACCGATTTTGATGATTCTTTTTTTAATCAAAAGCTGGTGCTTGTCATGTGGTCCCACTTAAATTTGAGCGAAATCTAACAAGTATTTATCCCTAATTTTGAAGTCGGTTATTTTTTGTCAAGAATTATCAACAACCAACTTCTCTATTGAAATTTAATTAAAAATTATGGCGGCACAAGACTTTCGATACTTATATTGCCGACTAACTAACCGCATTCTAAGGAAAGAAAAAGTAGTTTTAATTTACCTTAATTCTCCATGAGAGATTTGACCTAATAAACAAACTCACTAAAACACTGCATAATAAATAAAAGCATGTAAGTAAAAGGGCTTTGAATCAGACAAGACTACCTACATAAAAAGAGTGAATGGACTTGTGCTTAGTTAGTACGCTTTAAGGTCGTAGCTGACTTATGGTCATAGCACACATATCAACTCGTAAACGGAACGTAAACGTATCAACTCTTGCATGTCAGTATTCTTTGTATGAAACTCCCTACTGTAAAGCACACTTATCGGATTCGTAACGTAATCCCCTCGCCTCGAGACAAGCTCACGAACCGCGGTACGGTGCGTGGACGACTTGCCGTACCCGCGCTTACGTCTCACCGTACGCTATCCGTCGACTTTCCGTTTCCTCGTGCACGCCCTGCGCCGCGGCTACCGCTGCGTCGGCGAACTGCTGTCATTCATTCCGTCAACCAGCGGCCGGCGAGCCGTAAGCGCGGCGTCGCCTAGCCGTAAGCGCGGCGTCGCCTAGCCGTAGCCGAGCTTACGTTAGGTTGACGGCGAGGCGATCCGGTGCCGATCCCTTTCCGAGTTGATATGTGCGCTACGACCATTATACGACACCGCTCCCATCCAACCGAAGTATGAGAATTCAAATATAAACTTAAAATCGTGCTCTGTAGGTGCACTTTACAGTAACAACAAAAATTAGCAGGCCGCGCGCGGGAAGCAAGCTAACCGCAACCTTGCCACTCAATAGTTGTACCTACAGAGCACGATTTTAAGTTTATATTTGAATTCTCATACTTCGGTTGGATGGGAGCGGTGTCGTATAAGTCAGCTACGACCTTTACCATCCATGACTTCATTGCCGCTTAACATCAGGTGGTTTTATAGTCAAGCATTAAAGAAAGAAAGAAAGAAAAAAGAAAGAAATAAAGAAATAAAAAATGTTTATTTCTTTGGCCATTACACATACGAACATAGTTAACAAAAAATTAAATTTTACTCATAGACACAAAAAAATAAAGAAAATCAATTATTGCTTTAGCTTATCCAGTATAAAAAATTCCCAGGCCAATGATAGAGAAATATATGTACATACACATATATATGTACATACATAAACAATCCCGCTTCACGTAATTTAATTTAAAACATAACTCGATTACGAGTTTTTAATATTCCGAAGTGATACCGAGTACCGACCGAGTATCGTATAATCTGTTTAATGGTAGCATGTTCTATAAAGTATTCTGACAAAAAATACTTTACAATTACTGTCATATTCATTGCATTAGTAAAATCCTTGAACCATTTTCTCTATGTTGCGTGCATTGAAGTATTATTACTAGCGTATAGAACAGACACCGCGAATACGATGTATGCCCCAATCAATTGGCGCCAATGAGCTTCAATTTTCAATAGATTCGTTCGATTTTGAAAGGAGAACGGGGGCTCAATTTTGAAAATCGAACCTCCCGGGCGAGACACACATTTTGTTCGAGATGTCTGTTTTATGACATTATACTTCAATGGTTGCGTGCAATGAATTTTGTACCGGTTCTGAATCATTCACAATAATTTGATTAATTTTCCACGCACAATGGTAACCACCTACCATTACATAAAAAAAAACATCTCAAATCAAATACATTATAATCTTAAGGTGTAGGTTTTTTCTTAATTTGTTTGTTACATTAAAACGTAACTACCTAATGAGAATAAAAAATTAAGGGGATTACAATTTTGATAAAATTTGTTCAATGACATTTCCTTTCAATTGTTTACAATAATCTTACAAGTTTTGGAACATGGTCTGTTCCCTGGACAGCGTCATTTTTAAAGTTTCTCATCCCAACTCTCCCCTTCTCTGCTTTCCACACCTTTTTGTTCCTCTCCTCAGTAGTCGTACCATGTAGTTCTAGAAATCAATGGTCATTATCCACTGTGATCCCATCGCATGTAGACATTATACACACTTAACCACCAGAAGTAATGGATAGTACACAAGACTCACCTTAGGTCAATGACACTTTCCTGGGAATATACAATGTAATGACATTTTTCTAATAACCACTAATGGTATAATCGGTTGGCACACCTCGGCAAATGATGGTTGTATTGTATGTCGTTAGAACCTCATGACAGCAAATAAACGCTAACACACTCATACCCCCGCAGTAGGTTTTTTATCTGTGTCGCGGGTGGCATGGACGACACATTTAACACATCACAATAACACCCAAGACCCGAGTACAAACTGTCACATAAATATCTGCTCCGGCCGGGAATCCAACCCGGGACCCCTTGCTTCGCAGGCAGGGTCATTACCAAATAAGCCACCGGTATGATAATACTATAATAATACTCCTTCAAGTCGGTAATTATCTGAATTCGAAATCAATCAACTTAGTTACTGTGTCTTATTTGTACAATATGACACGAAAGTTAGTAAGCATAAGCAACATTATATAAGTATTTTATAATAGGTACTTGCTGTTCTGTAAATACAAAATTACACATCCGAATGCTTAAAAACGTTCAAGCATTAAATGTAGTCATCCAAAGATTAAACAGCAGGAAAGAATTTTTAATAAAAATGTCCTTAATCCACTGTTTAATAAACCAAAGAATACATTTTTCATCTAAATTTTATATTTATACGCAAGACATGTTTTTTGCTCAATACTTATTTGGCGAAAGTTCCGAGCTTTAAAAGTGTAGTAGTTTTTCATTATCAAATTTTCTCGAGACAATGTTTTAGATGCGGTCTTCATGCGACGAATTTATCACGATTCTCTTCCAAGTCCCAGTACATAAACCTAATTTTCTCTGCCCACTTAGCTGTGTATAAATTATTCATGATCGAATATTATTTAAATGACATGCGACAGACTTGATCATATACAGAACCGCATTACCTTATAGAAAGCATTTTGTAATAACAATACTATAAGAGCTTCCATTCGGTCATCTCGCACATTTTATGAGAATTCATCTGCAACGTCATTTCCTCAAAGGGTTCCACGTATTCTTGGCCTGTAATTTTATATAGAACTAGCGCTTTGCCCGCGGCTTGTACCGTATTTGCCGGGATAGTATCGACGCTTGAAAGGAAAAATTGACATGGGTGGGTTGTTCGTACATTTTCACTGTAGCTAACTTTAACTTTGGCTATTACCGACCGAATGTCAAAATGCGTGAGCCAACAGAGCTGCCATTACAATTATGACTCCCTTCCTTATTGGCTCGCGCATTTTAAATTCGGTCGGTAATAGCTAAAGTTAAAGTTAGCTACGGTGAAAATGTACGAACAAGCCACTCTAATTGACATTGAGCTAACTTTTGCAGGAGGGCAGTTTAAAGTTGGAATTTTTAGAAAAAAAACATATATTTTTTGTAATCCTCCTACCAAAGTTTGATTTGGAATCCATATTTTATCATCTATATTATGGCATATACAAAAACCTTTCTAAAAATTCAACTTTAAACTGCTGTCCTGTAAAGTTATCTCAATGTCGCTTAGTCAGTTTATCCTTTCAAGCGTCAATATGTCCCGTATAACTTAAGTTATTCCAAATTATAATCCACCTGTGTACTAAATATGAAAATTCGTTCAATAATTATTGCCTGCAAGACTAACAAAGATACCTATTTTACGTACATGCATCCTCACAAAAATCTTTCAAATCTATACTAATATAAAACTGAAGAGTTTGTTTGATTGAACGCGCTAATCTCAGGAACTACTGCTTCGAATTAAAAAAATATTTTTGTGTTTGATAATCCATTTATAGGGGAAGGCTATAACGTTATATATTTTACTATAATAGTTTTTTCCACAAATTAACGTGGGTGAAACCGCGAAGCACAGCTAGTTTATAATCCTTATTAGTTGGAAAGATATAGATAAAACGGTAATTGATCGATTCTACATGAAAGACATTCCATATAAAATAATATTAATAGGATATCATAAAATAATAGGGTAACAATAATGATCAAATGAAAAAAGTATATACCAAAATGCCTAACGGGATATTCCAGCCGTAAAATCAATAAAAGAAACATATCGTCATTGAATAATAATTTTGTGTCGATCGAGCACGATTGTACATAAAATAGATATTATAGATTTTAGTGCAGATCGTAAATATCCAATGATAATAATTTGTGTCCGTGGCACCTGAATGTGATTAAGGCTCCTGAGCAATAAAAGCAATAATAAAAAGACAACCAAAAAAAAAGCATGTTGCATGCCATCCATAAAACCAGTGTTTGGAGGAATGTCCTTTATAATATGCTTTGTCATAAGAATATTATCAATAGATTGTAATTTTTTATTTTAAATGCAACGAATCTTGCATAAATTAATTATGGATTAGTTTTTAGGTTTGTATTAAAAAAAATCCCCATGGCACATAGCCCGGCGACCTAAGTGAGCCGAGTGAATTAACAACGGACAGTCGATGGTTGAATGGGTGACCGCTAGTAACAAAAATTCTTGAGCGCTTCTGTGCTTTGGAAGGCACGTAAAGCCGTCGATCTTTAAGCAGTATTGTAGGCCTTGGGATGGTATAAAAACTTCCGATACTTAGGTCAGCCACTAACCCTTCCAACAATCCATACTGGAACAATGTGATGATCTACGAGTAAATCTAACCTCTTCATTGGGAGCAGAGATCAATGCCCTATAGTGGGGCCATTATTGGCTTGAAGCCATTTCTCAGTGTAGATTCTAATATCACATAATTACAATTAACAATTATTATCTGATACTATTCACGTAGTTGTCAATCAATTAAATAATAATTACAGCCTTTGCTTCGCCTTGAGAAACATTATATCCCTTCCATCATATTATTCAATGGATGGAAATCTCGTGCATTTTTGAGATTATTTCGTTCGACCAGCTAGACCAAAACAGATTTTGTTTACATAATACCAAATAAGTATAGCTACCTAATTTCAGTAATATTTTTGCTTTACAGTATAAAAAACTATAATATTTTTATTTTATAGTGACTGAAATTCATATAATTTATTAAATGTTATCTTTGGCGGAACAGAAAATCCTACTTAGTTCCTCCTAATTATTTATAAATGTATGTTTGTGAGGATGCATGGATGTTTCTTGCTCTTTCATACAAAAACTACTGAGTGAATTTTTTACGATCTGGAATAAGATATAGGGTAATTATTATAGAATTCTGAAAAAACGCGGGCAGAGCCACGAGGCAGAGCGCTACTGTATTATACGTTAAGGCTGATAAGTTTTGTTTGTTTTTATAATGTTGGCCATATAATATCAAGTATACTTGTCAATTGACGCGGCATCCAGTAAACTTGACGGTGTATGGCCAGGGTATGGCTATCTAACCATATAGCTATTTCATGCATACAGGATGCCGCGTCAAGTCAAACTGCAAACTTGGCAAGTACATTTGTTCGTGTATTATTTCTTCTGTGATTTTAGTATTAAACAACTAAGGTTGTAATCCATTTCATGACTATTGTTTAATATACAAAAAATTAAATTTAATTAAATGTTCCAGCCTTTCGTGAAAGTCCTATAATTTAGTTTTAACTGTATCTTAGTATGTCTCATCCAAGAAACCGGTGTTAGTGAGTCATTTTGTTAAATATTTCCAAGACCTCATTGATGAATCAACGCTTCAATAAGATTTGCAAGTTCTGGAATTCAATATTTTCCACTTTCTTTTACATCCATCTATATATATAAAATTGAAAAGAGACACACCACTGATTAAACAAAAAACCTCAGAAACTACCGAACCGATTATGATGAAATTTGGCAGGGAGATAGATTATGCTAAGGAGACGTCAGCTAAGAACGGGATTTTTGGAAATTCATCCCCTAACTAGCAAAAATAGGGGTCCGAAGTCATTTTCATACAAACCAACTTCGTCAGTTTTAGAGTTATAAGTATGATTTTTTTATGTAAGTTTATAGTAATAAACAAAAATTAAGTTTAGTACATTTTTTTGGAAAATCATCCCTTAAAGGGTTAATTTAGAGGACAACAGTCAGTACTCAACTTCGTCATTTTTGAAGTTAAAAACATGAAAATTTACATATTAGCTCAAAATTAGAAACTAAATTTTGAAGTATTACGTTTTTTTGGGAAAATCATCCCCTAAAGTGTTAATTAAGGCGGCGCAAGTTAGTATGGGAACTTCGTCAGTTTTGAAGTAAGAAGGGTGAAAATTTGTATTTAAGCCTATATTTAGACACAAAAAATAACTGTATCACGATTTTCTCGAAATTCATCCCCTAAAAATAGGGGTTGGTAGTCAATTACATACAAATCAACCTCACCAGTTTTAGAGTTATAAGTATGAATTTTTTTATGTAAGTTTATACTAATAAACAAAAATTAAGTTTAGTACATTTTTTTGGAAAATCATCCCTTAAAGGTTTAATTTAGAGGACAACAGTCAGTACTCAACTTCGTCATTTTTGAAGTTAAAAACATGAAAATTTACATATTACTTCAAAATTAGAAACTAAATTTTGAAGTATTACGTTTTTTTGGAAAATCATCCCCTAAAGTGTTAATTAAGGCGGCGCAAGTTAGTATGGGAACTTCGTCAGTTTTGAAGTAAGAAGGGTGAAAATTTGTATTTAAGCCTATATTTAGACACAAAAAATAACTGTATCACGATTTTCTCGAAATTCATCCCCTAAAAATAGGGGTTGGTAGTCAAATACATACAAATCAACCTCACCAGTTTTCGAGTTATAAATATGAATTTTTTTATGTGAGTTTATAGTAATAAACAAAAAATAAGTTTAACACATTTTTTTGGAAAATCATCCCTTAAAGGGTTAATTTAGAGGACAACAGTCAGTACGCAACTTCGTCATTTTTGAAGTTAAAAACATGAAAATTTACATATTACCTCAAAAATAGAAACTAAATTTTGAAGTATTACGTTTTTTGGAAAATCATCCCCTAAAGGGTTAATTAAGGCGGCGCAAGTTAGTATGGGAACTTCGTCAGTTTTGAAGTAAGAAGGGTGAAAATTTGTATTTAAGCCTATATTTAGACACAAAAAATAATTGTATCACGGTTTTCTCGAAATTCATCCCCTAAAAATAGGGGTTGGTAGTCAATTACATACAAATCAACCTCACCAGTTTTCGAGGTATAAATATGAATTTTTTTATGTAAGTTTATAGTAATAAACAAAAATTAAGTTTAACACATTTTTTTGAAAAATCATCCCTTAAAGGGTTAATTTAGAGGACAACAGTCAGTACGCAACTTCATCATTTTTGAAGTTAAAAACATGAAAATTTACATATTAGCTCAAAAATAGAAAATAAATTTTGAAGTATTACGTTTTTTTGGAAAGTCATCCCCTAAAGGGTTAATTAAGGTGGCGTAAGTTAGTATGGGAACTTCGTCAGTTTTGAAGTAAGAAGGGTGAAAATTTGTATTTAAGCTTATAGTTAGACACAAAAAATAACTGTATCACGGTTTTCTCGAAATTAATCCCCTAAAAATAGGGGTTGGTAGTCAACTACATACAAATCAGCTTCGCCAGTTTTCGAGATATAAATATGAAAATTTTTATATTAAAAAACAAAAGTTAACTTTAACACATTTTTTTTGGAAAATCATCCCATAAAGGGTTAATTTAGGCAATGTAACATAGTATGCAACATCATCATTTTTGAAGTTAAAAACATGAAAATTTACTTATTAGCTCATGATTAGAAACAAAATTTAAAAGTTATTTGTTTTTTTGGAAAATCAACCCCTAAAAAGATAAATAACAGTGTGCAATTTAGTATGGCAACTTCGTCAGTTTTGAAGTAAGAAGGGTGAAAATTTGTATATAGCTTATAAGTTAGACACAAAAAATAACTGTCATGGTTTTCTCGAAATTCATCCCCTATGGGGCAAAACTAAGGGGATGTCAATATTTAAGAAACTTCGTCATTTTTGAACACTGAAGTAATGTAAAACTTCATATATTGTAAGCTTATAATTAAGAAAAAATAATTGTAACAGGTTTTTTTTGGAATTTCATCCCCTAAGAGGTAAATAAAGGGGTTGCAAGTTTTTCAGGAACTTCTTCATTATGAAAATTAATATGTAAGCTTATAGTGAGAAAGAAAATTTTTGCATAGGGGACTTTACGGATGGGAGGGGAGAGGGACAGGAAGCTGGAGAGAGACCGGGAGCGGGAGAGGGAGAGGGACAGGGAGCGGGAGAGGGACAGGAAGTGGGAAAGGGACCGGGAGCGGTAGAGGGAGAGCGACAGGGAGCGGGAGAGGGAGATGGACAGGAAGCGGGAGAGGAACCGAAAGCGCTAGAGGGAGAGGGAGTGAGTGGGAGAGGGAGCGGGAGCGGGAGAGGGAGAGGAACAGGAAGCGGGAGAGGGACCGGGAGCGGGAGAGGGAGAGGGACAGAGAACTGGATAGGGAGAGGAAGCGGGACAGGAAGCGGGCGAGTGATCGGGTGCGGGAGAGGGAGAGAGACAGGAAGCAGGAGAGGGACTGGGAGTGGAAGAGGAAGAGAGAAAGAGGGAGAGGATTAATATTGAAATTTATAATCAATAAATAACACTTCAATAACGTGTTCGAGCACCAAAAATTTGTTTTTAAAATTATTGTCTGTCTGTCTGTCTGTCTGTCTGGATCAAAACCCTTGAACTGATTTCGAGTTAAATTAGTTGAGTTGTTTCTTATGCTCGATGTGCTCGATGTTTCTTATACTTTTGGTCATGTTTTAGAAAACTTCATTCAGAAAAATTAAAAGATTTCCCCGGAAACAACATGAAACTTTGTATGGATTATTTTTAAAATATCAACAATTTGCTTTAAATTTGCAACAAACGTTTCTCCTTTAATTAATGAAATACATGTTTTCGAATTTTTCAAAATTTTTCATTAAAAAGAAAAAAAAATATCGTGAATATTGTTTATTTTTCAAACCCCGCCCCCGGAGGAATGATTTGTGATTGTATCGTAGGATTTACTTTATAAATTCCTAAATTCAATATAAATTAACCTGATATTAAATTTTCTTCTGTGAGGAGTATAAAATTACAAATATGATAAGCATAATATTCCGCGTGCGAAGCTGCGGGCAACTGCTAGTTAAATAATATAATTTGATCTACTATAAATTTATTTTTAAACACACTAACACCTATGGTCACAACGACCTATGTACATCGGTAACTCCAAGATCTCTAAAGAAACACGTTTAGAGTAGCAGTTCGGGAACCTTGTTGGAACGAAGTTCCTTATCGCGCGTTGTGAATGAGGGCTAGACGGAAAATTTCGACACTTTTTGATTTTGCGAATGACCACAGCTCTTTTTGAAGTGATTCAGACAGTTTTACAGAGATGGCGCTGTACTGTACAACTTTCTGAATCACGCTTGCGTGATTCAGAAAGTTTTACAGAGATGGCTGAATAAACCCGAACGGAACCGACATTCATGTCATTAGGTCGATTACTTATATGTTTTACAAAGAATCTCAACAGCGTGATTCAGAGTACATTTTTGTAGCGACATCTATTATTATTTGTTAAAATACATTGAAGTATAATGACATAGAACAGACATCTGGAACAAAATGTGTGTCCCGCCCGGGAGGTTCGAATTTCAAAATTGAGCCTCCGTTCTCCTTTCAAAATCGAACGAATTCATTGACGATTGAAGCCACGTGGCGCCAATGCATTGGGACATACATGGTGTTCGGGGTGTCTGTTCTATATGCTATATATATTATGTTCTATTTACAAAGTATTCTTTATTATTTGAATTCAAATCATATTTGGCATTCCAAGTTTCTACAATGGCGCTGTACAACAAAACAATACTTAAATCGAAAGGAACTTCGTTCCATCCGGGTATCCTTTGACACCTCTCATTTTTTCTTTTTAATTGACGTCTCTAATAGGTATTCTGAATGCTAAAAAACTAGTATAACACCATCTCCTAAAAATATTAAAACATAAATTACTTGGTCTCCTTGTAAATATTAAGGTAGGTACATCTGTATAAAACATTCAAATATACGCGAATATAGCCGCGAGATACAAGGAGAAATTTTCTATAAATATTTTCTACATTCAAATGAAGCGTGAACAAAATTATTGACATCAAGACGCAAATATTACAGCCACGTGGAAACAATGTCCATTATGCATTTAGATGTGTGTTCAGCATGTTTCATCAGAAAACTCAGGAGTGGTACTGTACCACTCCTGGACTATAACCGTAGCATTATTTGATTAAGGTTGTCTTTCTAATGTGATTTGAGTTGGAGACTAGGTACCGTTGAGCATATCAAATCATAATCATTACCTTAGCTATCGAGATATAGTTTTTATTTATTGTCTATTAAAACGATGCCGGCCGCACGCATGAAAAAGCATGACTCATCTGTCGCGTTACGCGAGCGAGCGAACAATGGAGAAAGCGCCATCTATGAACAAAACTATATACACAATTAAGTCAGAAAGGAACTTGCTGAAAAAATAGTATAGTTCAGGAGTTCTAGATGGTGTTATAGTATAAAGATAAAAGTTTCTAATTATAAGTTAATTTCCAGAGATAATATTATTATTATATTCGAGCACTACTTCATCAATGTTTTGTCATGACGTTGTCACGTTAAACTACCGTCCGTAAATCGACTTTACAGACAACCATTATTTTTTTATAGTAAAAGTATTATAGTAAAATAATATAAATAATATATTTTTTTACTTTTTATTAAAATAATATTTCATGACAATTTTATTCTGCGTTTTTTCAAGCATGTGTATCCAAGGGTACCAAAACGATTTATGTTAAATAAAAAAAACATAAAGTAGACATTATTAAAACTTAATTATAGTCCTCTGATACAGTCTAACATGACCAGTGAACGAATTAGTATATTAGTTCATTGAACATGACATATTATGATAAAACTAGCCAGTTTTATGTGACTCTGGTGAAAGTAATAACATATCGATATTTTAAGGTTACTGTTAGTTCGTGGTTTGTATTGTTGTTTTTGCTTGCAGGGCCAGTATAAACGCAGGAACGTCTATGACCGAGGCTGTGGAATGGTATACCAATACCAACGCAGCACTGCTCAGCCACCTTACTAAGGAGATCAAGGACACAGATAGCAGCACTATATGGAGGTAAACTATATACATAATTAAATAAAATATTAAATGAAATAAAATATTATTAAATAAAATTATTAAATAAAATATTAAATAAAATCAAAATAACCCTTTAGCCGTTCCACTCAATGACCACGGTCGTTATGGTCTCGACGAAAACGTCACTGATGACATCATTAATTTCGCTCACACCGAGCCCATAATGACCCATCTGAAGAGGTGAGTCGAAGTGGTCGAAGAGGACGTTGCACAAGCTAGTGGAACGGGAGATACCGCGGTCGTGAGTGTGATCGTTGTGAGCGTCAAGTGAAATGCACTATATAACACCCATGACCCGAGTACAAATATTTATCTGCCCCGGCTGGGAATTGAACCCGAGACCCCTCGCTTCGCAGGCAGGGTGATACAAATTAGGCTACAGGGTCGTCAATGTTATAATAACACTATGCTAATGGATGTACGTGGAACGTATTTGAGAAAAACAATTGTGAATATTAAGGCGATTAGTAGTCTTCTTAATAAATCATTAACTGACTGAAAGATTTATGAAAATTAATCCCTCAAAGGGATCACCCCTAGGGGTGAAAGTTTTTGACGTACAAAATTAATTTTCTTTTGATTTGAAAATTTATTCGTTTAACCTAACTACATAATACTTCTGCCTTCAAAGTCCAATATTTCGCAAACCAAGACGCCTAGAAGCTAGTCATGTCCTCATGGACGTTACCAAATCCTATTCAAATTACATCACAATGCGAGCACCAGCTACTCATATAATCCCCATAAACGTGACCATCTTATTCAAATCCCATCACGGAATAAAAATACCAAAAGATTAGCGTTAAGAAATAATATTATTTTCACATAAACTTATATCATAAAGTTATTTCCAAGCGATTAAATATCTAGATTAAGTTGATAAGGCAAGTGCTTTAATTTTCTCCGTTTCTCGATATTGGAAGAAGGCTAAGGCTGTGACGCAACCCTCTTTATGAGAAGTTCTGCACTATAATCAGAGTTTATTAGAGGATAATATTATGATCTTGATTAAATAATGATCAAGATGCAGTATAAAGGTTTGATTATAGATTAAACTTGAATTTAAATCATGTGCCTATTTGTAAATATTGAAAAGTTTTGTGCTTCGGGTGGCTTTAGAGGTACCTATACAAGTTTTGTGGTTTTTCACGCAACGACTTCTGCATAGAGTTTCATGTTTAGCTCACAGGAAGACATGATATGGAATAAGACAAATACTTTTTAACCCGAAAACGTGGTCAAAGCTGCTGTTAGAGCACTATTTGTTGTATATATTATGTGTATATATGTGTATATAGGTATATGTATATGTATACATAGCAGAAGGAGGTATTCTATGGTGTTGGTTATGAAATGATATTCGTTTTACTTTACACCATGATATATTTCCAGTTCTTTTAACGTTCACATCAATATTCCAAAGTACTTCAACACTACGCCATCAATAATAATCTGTCCTACATTATTGACAATTCCCTAATCTAAATATGACATGACATTTACAATATGCCAGCTTCTGCATCAGACAAGCGCTGTAGAATAAAGAGGTCCGTCCCTTGACCTTCACTGGAGATTCATGGCCTCACCGATATATATATATATCGACGATGGAAAGGCAAAATGTATTATCCGCCATTTAGTAAAATGACCAAGAGAGACGATTAAAGTTTTAGAAAATTCATAACTTTTAAAGTATTGAAGATATCTCTATGAAATTTAAGTGAATAGTAATAAAATTTATTACAAATGCATACATGTAATAAAAAATAACGTATGTCTAATATTTGTATTAATTTATGGAGTTTATACAAAATACCAAAAAATCTCAGATAGGTAAAATCAGTTTATATCCAAATATTATATCCAAAAAATTTCAAGCAAAGTGTTTTATATCCAAAATATAATATAAATATTTTCTAGTAAATTGTTTTATATCCAAATAAATGTGATATTGCTATCGAGTAAAATGACTTAAAAACACATCCAATCATGACCAGAGAGAGGTAAACGCTTTTATGTAACTTCTTCATATCTATGCAAACCTGGAAAAACAGTTCTACAAACATCATTGTATTCGAACAAAGAGGGCCAAGTGGTTTAACCATACACTTAAATATAATTTAGGCCACAAACTAAACTTTCCATAACTTAATAAAATCCTGAAAATTGTAAAAAAATTAAAATCATCCATCCAATCCATCCATCAGCCTTTGAAGGTCCACTGCTGGACATAGGCCTCCCCTAACTTGCGCCACTCTGACCGGTCCTGAGCCTTCTGAATCCAGCAGATGCCAGCTGTCTTCTTCAGGTCGTCAGTCCACCTGGTCGGGGAGCGTCCTATGCTCCTTTTTCCGAGACGTGGGCGCCATTCGAGGACCTTTCTTCCCCAACTGTTACCGGTCCTTCGCACTATGTGGCCAGCTCATTGCCACTTCAGCCGGCTAATTCTTTGAGCTATGTCGGTTACCCTTGTTCGTCTACGGATCTTCTCATTTCTGAAGCGATCACGTAGTGAAATACCGAGCATAGCCCTCTCCATAGCCCGCTGCGCTACTCTGAGCTTGTGGATTAGGCCAATAGTAAAGCACGACGTTTCGGATCTGTATGTCATCACTGGCAACACACACTGCTCGAACGCCTTCGACTTCAGGTACTGAGGTAGTGTTTTGGACGACAAGATATGACGCAGTTTCCCGAACGCAGCCCATCCGAGTTGGATTCTACGAGTGACATCTTTCTCGAAGTTGGACTTACCCATCTGAATCACTTGTCCCAGGTAATTGTTTTCGTCTACAACTTCGAGAGCAGCGCCATCAACAACAACCGGTATGGGTGTGACATGGACATTCGACATGATTTTCGTCTTGTCCATGTTCATCTTAAGACCCATCCGTTGTGAGGCGCTGTTCAAGTCCCCGAGCATTGTATCAAGTTCTTCCAAGGAACCCGCCAGGATGACTACATCATCGGCATATCGCAGGTGTGTGATGTATTCGCCATTGATGTTAATGCCCCGTCGTTTCCACTCCATCTGCTTGAACACGTCTTCCAACGCAGCGGTGAACAGTTTTGGGGATATGACATCCCCTTGTCACTAAGAGACAAAAAAAAATTAAAAATGAAGGTAAATGTTTTACTAAAATTATATTTATCAAAAAGTTACTGATTAAAAGGTTATAGTGGTAAGGACGGAAAATCAAAACAATTAATTCAACAATAAACAACACGTAACTAAACAATCCATCCATCAGCCCTTGGAGGTCCACTGCTGGACATAGGCGTCCCCAAACTTGCAACACTGACCGGTCCTGAGCCTTCTGAATCCAGCGGATGCCCGATGTCTTCATCTGGTCGTCAGTCCACATGGTCGGGGGGCGTCCTATGCTCCTTTTTCCGAGATGTGTGGACCATTCGAAGACCTTTCTTCCCCAACGATTATCGGTCCTTCGCACTATGTGGCCAGCCCATTGCCACTTCAGCCGGCTAATTGTTTGAGCTATGTTGGTTACTCTTGTTCGTCTACGGATCTTATTTCTGATGCGATCACCTTGAGAAATACCGAGCATAGCCCTTTCCATAGCCTGCTGCGCTACTCTGAGCTTATGGATTAGGCCAATAGTAAAGCATCACGTCTCGGATCCGTATATCATCACTGGCAACACACACTGCTCGAACACCTTCGACTTCAGACTCTGAGGTAGTGTTTTGGACGATAAGATATGACGCAGTTTCCCGAACGCAGCCCGGGTTGGATTCTTCGAGTGACTTCTTTCTCAAAGTTGGACTTACCCATCTGGATCACTTGTCCCAGGTAATTGTATTCGTCTACAACTTCGAGAGCAGCGCCGTCAATAACAACCGGTACGGGTGTGACATGGACATTCGACATAACCTTCGTCTTGTCCATGTTCATCTTAAGACTCATCCGTTGTGAGGCGCTGTTCAAGTCCCCGAGCATTATACCAAGTTCTTCCAGGGAGCCCGCCCGGATGACAATATAATCGGCATATCGCAGGTGTGTGATGTATTCGCCATTGATAAAATAAATAAAAAATACATGAGAGGTGTCAAGGGACACCCGGATGGAACGAAGTTCCTTTCGATTTATATATTGTTTTGTTGTACAGCGCCATCTCTGTAAAACTCTCTGAATCACTTCAAAAAAAGTGTCGTCATTCGTAAGAATCAAAAAGTGTCGTAATTTTCCGTCTAGCCCCCTTTCACAACGCGCGATAAGGAACTTCGTTCCAATAACGCGTTTAGGAGGTTGAGTTGAGGAGAGATGTAGGTTCTCTCTGCGTATTCTACCGTCTGTATAATGGGGAATGTTCTGAAGAACTGTTTGGCTTACTACCTGCAGTTCATTTTCTTCACCGCACACAGCGTACCAGGTTCCATCAACACTATCTGGATACTTGGCGTTCATCCACAGTCCGGTTCTCACGTCATTTTCTACCTCGCACGTGTAAACTGTGGAACAAACTACCTGCATCGGTGTTCCCTCTAAGACCTATGACATAGGGTCCTTCAAGAAGCGGGTCTATCGTCATCTTCTTGGCCGGCAACGCGTTGGTGACGCCCCTGGTGTTGCTAATGTCCATGGGCGGCGGTGATCACTTACCATCAGGTGACCCGTCTGCTCGTTTGCCTGCTCAAAGCATAAAAAAAATAACGCTTCACACTCATAGCCCCACACTAGGATTCCCTGTGTCGTGGGTGCCATGGACAACACACAAGACAAGGACATTCACGCCCAGACCGAGAACAGAAATTCAAACTCATCATTCAAATTTCCGCCTCGCTGGGAATCGAACCCAGAACCCTTGGCGCGGCAATCCGGCATGGTGACCATTGCGCCACACGGGTCGTCAAACACCCACGGGACTTCAATACTTCTATATACCGGTACTCGATCCGGCACCGCTGGGGAGAATTTAGTACTGTCCAGGTCTCGATAGAATCACAGGCTTTCTCATAGTCCACATAGGCAACACATAGCGGCTGATTACCTCGGTCTTCTGTATAATCTGCCGCAGTGTGTGTATGTGGTCTATAGTACTGTAGCCTTTTCGGAATCCTGCTTGTTCGGGAGGCTGAAAGTCATCAAGCCTGCGTGCAATGCGATTTGTGAGCAGCCTCGGAAACAGCTTAAAAACGTGGCTCAGAAGTGCAATGGGCCTGTAGTTCTTCAAAAGGGCTTTATCGCCCTTCTTGAAGAACAGCGTCACCACACTTCTGCCCCACGCTTCCGGGGTAGTTCCAGTGTTGATGACGGAATCGAATAGTTTTTGGAGCGCCACTAGAAGGGGGTTTTCTTCAGCTCTTAGAAGCTCGGTTGTGATTCCGTCATCTCCCGGTGTCTTATTGTTCTTAAGTTATTTGAGAGCCTCTCTAAACTCATACAGGCTAACGTCCGGGATATCCTCTGTGTAGTGTTGGGTCGGTTTAGCTCGCTTGTCGCTCTCCTCGCGAGGAGATGGAGCTTGAGAGGAGGCATACAACCGTCCGTAGTATCTCTCAGTTTCGTACTTCAGTGCCGAACTCGGTCTTCAACCTCCTAAGCTGACCTTGCCCAGTAGATAGATCCTTGGCGAACACTTTTGAGCCCTGGCGCTAAACAATAACTTATCTAAAATACTTAAATAATGGTGAATCGCGAGGTTTGACAATGGCACGAAGTGCGCGTAACCATCCTCTCCGACACAAGAAGGGTGACTGAAGCGCCTGCGCATCAGCCCGTACTTACATATTACCATCTGACTTACTCGCAATTTGCTTTAATTTGTATGGTTTAACCATAATTTTTTGTATGCAATAAAAAATTGTAAAGTAGTTTAATGCCAAAAATGAAACTAGTACAGTCAGTTTAAATGCACATGTTATTTGTGAAAAAAAACAAGTAAATTTGTTTTATTGTATTAAAATAGGTTCTAGAAAGAACAGCAAAACGACTCAACGCATAATGTTACCTTATTTTGGATAGGTAAAATGTATTATCTTGGAAACAATAGCATTTTAGAATACAGTAAAATGTATTAATTTACAATGACTAACATTTAAAATCGGAGTAAAATGTTTTAATTCTATTGATGAACAAAAATCAAGTTGGGTATAATGTATCAATTACAAAAATGATAATATTATAATTTGGTAAATTGTTTTAACATTTAAATTTAGTTAAAGTCAAGCAAGGCAAAGTAACATAAGGTAAAATTTTTAGTTGAGATGTGTTTTAATGACAAAATCCACTATTTACTGTGGAGTTAAAACACAAAAAAATATGAAAAACTTCAAAAACACTGGTGTATTAACGACCATAAAAGTCTTCAGATCGAGCTGAAACTAGGACCATTCGAAAGAGAAAATTCTCCCGATTCCAACGATGTATATAACTCGATATCGCCTAAAATGGCGGTTAATACATTATGCCTTTCCACCGTCGATATGTGTGTATATAAGTAAGTACTTTAATACAATGTTCCTATGTACGTTATCATAATAATATGCTAGTTACTAGGAACCCCATCTAAAAGCAAGAAATGTGTAGACAATATAGGCACGGTAAAGATATAATGTATGTGTGTGTGTATGTGTGTGTGTGTGTGTGTGTGTGTGTGTATGTGTGTGTGTGTGTGTGTGTGTGTGTGTGTGTGTGTGTGTGTGTGTGTGTGTGTGTGTGGTAATTATAACGACAGTATGTAATTAGGAGCTAATCAAAATACATATAACATTTTCCTAAATTCTGAGACTCGTTTACTAGGCGTAAACGAGTAAAAGAGTAAATTTGACATACTCGGCTGAATAAATCAGAAAATTTCGTCGCCTTTTTTTGTAATACAGCAATGTATAAGGAATTAGGGTAGGGATTTTTTGGATTTAAGAAAATGATAAAGCGTTGTAGGTCCCATGTGTTACACATATAGTTTTGATAATATTTTGTCAATATTAATTTATTCTGTAGATGCGGCAAATTCGATAACAAGTGTCTTTCGCCTGAACAACGTGTTCTATTCAAACCAATTTTCTGTTGAGGAAGCGCTGAGAGAATTGCGCCCAATTTTTCTGATAATGACAGTTCCTAACTTTTTTCCTTCCTCTAGATAATAACAGGACGTGTTTACGCTACTATAACAAGTAAGAAATCTTCAAAATTTAAAACGGAATATCCTTGTCATCGGAATATACGCGGATATGATATGAGATTGTGCAAAAAAGTGATGATACATACTAAAAGAAAGAGTAGAGAGTAGAGTAGTTCCAGTAGAAATGCAAATGAGGATTTCTACTGGAACTGGACAATGTGCCTTATTACGTAATTGACAAGCCCAAATTAAATATTTTAGAAAAAATACCTTATAATCTTAATTTTGCATTACAGAAAAAAAATATGTACCTCTTATCTGGCCACCCTCGCTACTGTAATAATTACAATAATTATAATAATATTTCAGGATATTAATTAAATGGCGTATTTATCTTCTCCTATTGAAAATCTCTATGTACTCCGTAAACATAAAAATATATTAAAACTAATAGACTCCCACATTTTTAATAGTTTTACACATCTGGTACGGATTTTATTTTAAAAATACTAGGCTGTATTATTATAACTCGTGGGGATATATGGAATGAATCCTAGTAACTATCTCATAATATCTTTTCTTTATTCGGAGAATTTCATTCTACAGTAATACAACTTGACTGTGAATATTCAGCAATATTATTGCAATATCCAATCGGTTGCATTGCAGTTCTTATATAACAGGGTACACTGGAGCTGCATGACTGCGACAAAATACACACTGCATCAACCATCGCGATTCTTGTGCAAGATTTATTATTCATACTGCATATTATAGTTTTGATAAATAATTTTAATAAACTTTGAAAAATCATATAAGGCAACTAAGGTAGGGTAGGCAACTGAGGTCATTTGAGGTAGGGTAAGGTGGGGCAAGATATGTCAGATAAGACAAATAAGACAAATTTAATATTACTGAAAATGTCATGTAACATATTTTGTCATATTGGCCCGCACCTTACCCTATTACAGTTTACCCTTACTGAGATTAAAATGTTTCGACGAACATTTACTTAATCAAATAAAAATCCTTTCCGAAAATCGAATTGGGTCATATTTCAGATTATTCAGAATTCGACACGTTATGAATACAAAGTTCAACTTGGTTAGATTTTCGAGTTACGTCATAAAGTTAGTTATCTTATTCAATATGATTTTGATGTCATACAAGAGGGATACAATGATGTAACATTGCTGCATTGTTATATTGAGTCATATTCATAGAAAAGGGACTGAAAATGATGTAGCACCATATTTCAGGGTTACGCGGAAATACATAATTTCAATGCACAATTCGAAGCGTTACTCAACAAGCGGTTCTGTTAAAGCCATGACTGTAATACTCGTAGTGTCGTATTTTATCAATTATCATCATCTCCATGTCAAAATTATTCACTACGAGTATGTTACATGGATATTAATTCGGTGACTCATTTCAGTTTAAATGAATCATCTTTTTATGTTTCTTGGATGCTTGTTAAGTGGTTGGGTGGTGATGCTTTTTGTATTCCTTTTATATAAGAAGTAAATAAAAGATAAAATAATACTAAATATATTGTAAGATCTAGGTAAATATAGAATAAGTAATAGGCTTACATCCCTAAACTATTGGATATCAAAAGAGGCGTAGGCCATTAAATTTTCCTAAAGTTAGAGATTCATTGATTCACATTGCTGTTTATTAAAAACAACATTTGTTTTTTGTAATACGGCAATGTATAACAATCTTCTGCGAATAACTCTCTGGGATTAGGCTAAACAATTAAATATCTTAATTTAAATCAAAAACATCCAAGGACTGAGCACCATATCTTGACTTATGTCAGAAACCTAGCCGTAGTTGACAAATTTGAACAATCCGTTTGTTTCAGATACCTGGTGGGCTTCAAGAACCTTCTTCGCAGCATTGAATGTAAGGGCATCGCGTCTGTCTTGGGCATCAATTACTACGCCAGAGGTTACTTGCAACCTCGAGCTCATGAAAGGTATAATTAACAGCCATAGATTACCCCCTTAACAGCATAGACTCATTGAAGTATAATGTCATAGAACAGACACCTCGAACAACAGTTTCCCACCCGGGAAGTTCGATTTTCAAAATTGAGCCCCGGTTCTCCTTTCAAAATATAACGAATTTATTGAAGATTGAAGCCACGTGGCGTCAATGCATTGGGACATTGGTGTTCGAGGTGTCTGTTCTATACGCTAGTAATAGTACTTCAATGTCTTCAATGCATAGACTGTAAGATTGAAACTAACTACAGTAGGTAGACCCACAGTGATTCGACAAACGTTTTGCATTATTGACTATTGTCTACTATGACTGCCTTAAACCCTCTATAATCCGGAATTTTTTGAATAAGAGTACCTTGTAATCTGACAAAGAAATCGAAGAATCTATTTGAACTTTTATGAATTGAATTTGTATGTACAATCAACAGTGATAGGCGTGTCGATTTACAGGGGGCACTGAATTAGAAAGAGCCCGGATTACCGCAGGTCCACTGTATACATACAAGAATGAAATCTATAAAGCGAATTTAGACTTGGCCTTTGCTCAGACAACATTCAAATGATGATGACCACCATTATAGATATAACTGACACTTTTTTAATACGAAAAATTATACAGATAAATTCATATAACAGGTAATGTTAAGGATGAATTAGGACCATTATGTTTGCACGGATATTTTTAAGCTTGACCTAAAAGCAACCTAAGCACGGTATAAAGATCACGCGAGCTTACATTCCAAACCTGGAACGACTATTTGATTTCTATTTCGCTTCCTACAATAGCGTTTGAAAAATTTTAACTGAGCGGCAGGGATGTTCTATCCAATCCGATACTTGTGCGGATCGATACAATAGGAAACGATCCGCTCGATTTTTGTGTCGATACAATGGCATTCGATTCACTGGCGGATCGATATGTAAGGTGGATCGGATGATCCGGATCGAAATAAGGATGTAATTTTTTTTAAATTTTGAAGAAGTAAATAAAACAAAATACTTCGTCAAGATAATGGCGGATCGATAATTTGATACACATGTAAGCATCGGATGAATCGATACACAGCAATACGATCCATTGGATCCCAGAATATCGATAAAAGGACCGATACTTGGACCGAACATCCCTACTGAGCGGTCATCCATCATTTACATTACGACGTATGATTGTCTATAAAATTTAGTGTAGATTTTCGGCATAATATCCTTAAAGGGTATGTGTATATTTATTATCCTTTTGGTATCCCCTCCAGGTATATCACTCACATGGTGCTCAGCAGAGACCTTCTGGACAATACCTTGAACCTGGTGCCTTCACTGATCCCGCTTCACATGGACATTAAAGAGGATAGTCCTGAGTACCAAGTGTTGGAAAAAAAGTAAGTACTTTAGAAAAACCCGTTTTTTGGATCAAAAATTAATCGTCGTCTGCTCAAAGTTTCACAAAATTTATTTCTCAGACCGTGTAGGGTTAATATTATATCAGTTAATAATATAATTTGTTCCAGAAACCAACAAATAGTTGACAATAAACATCAAGAGGGTAGCGTGAGTGACGCTATTGAGTACTTCGACCAAACCGCCACTTTACTTGACAAACTTCGAGCAGTCCAGAAACAGCTCAGGGAATATATAAGGTTCGTTCATAAACGTCATTAATTAGTCTCGTCACTCAATAATCGTAGTTAGCATATACATCAGAAAGAGAGCGCCGCAAATAGTAATTTGTTAAAGAGGAATGGTAACTTAGGATTATCATAAGCGTTCGCGCTAGTACTACAAAATTCATATTATAGTTTCATAATAGCGTTTATTTTTTATTTATTTTATTTATTCGGGTCTAGACACGCGGCAGCGTGTCAAGCCAAGTTCAAGCAAAGGAACTGGCTAGCCAGCGCCGAGTGTAATATTACACGAACCACTTGGTGCCACTTTTGACCCTTCTATAACTCAAAACCTCTTTAACGTAAACACATAAAACTACGTGTGTTTAATTATATACATAAGGACATGTAGAAGCCCAAATTTCATGAAGCTAGCTCAAACGGTTATAAAGATATGGAGGTCAAAAAGTCGTAAATTTTAGTACTGACTGACTGACTGACATATAGTACCTAAATCTAACCTACTTCCAGGTAACCTAGAAGGATGAAATTTGGAATCCAGCTTCGTAATTGTGTGTAAGCGTAGGAAAAAATCAAAAAATTAGAAAAAGTCGAAAAATAAGTGGTGTCCCCATACAAAATTTGTATGATACCGAAGCAGAGCCATCTAGCGGCAGTGAAAAGAAAAGCTTCGGCCCCATACAAATCTTAGCCAACTCGCATTTACATTGTGAGCCCGTTATGTCACGTAAAACTCGCACTAAGGCCTCTGTGCACGCGGGGCTCAATATGACATACTTCAGCGCATGGAGTATTTAGGTAGAACGAGGGCCATCTCATATGAAGGGAAAGTTGAAAAAGTTTCCAGCTGTTTACAAAAAATAGAGGTTCCAATAATGGCCTGTTTCGTATTGGTTTCGCATTAAAAGAAGAAAATTAGTTGTAACGTATATAATTTGTGTTCGCATAGTTTGTAGACGTGTAGATATTTTTATTGACAATTGACATTTGAAAAACAAAAAAACTTAAATATTTTATGTACAAATATAAAATTCAGGCCAGTATGTCGCGGCGTGAACATGCCCCCGGCCTTGGAAGCTGTAGCTTTCAATGGTCTTCATCTGTTTGAACAGGGAGCGGGCATATCCTCGAGAAAGCCCTTCTCATAATGCCTGATGCAGTCTGGATGTCAGCAACTCTCGCGATGCCATCACGTCCAGGGAAAACGGCTATAATTCTGCCAAGGTTCCATTTTAGTGGTGGCAAATTCATGTCTTTGATGACGACTAGAGTGCCAATTTGCAGGTTGGAGTTATTGGACTTCCACTTCGTTTTGGTCTGCAGCTCGGATACGTATTCAATTGACCAGCGCCTCCAAAATTGTTGACGTATATGCTCGATTTGCTGGTAACGCGTTAAAGTGTGCATGGGTTTCTCCACCAGGTCATCGCAAACCGGTGCAGTCAATGGTCGACCAACCAGGAAATGACTAGGAGTAGGAGGTGATAGTTCGTTAGGATCAGAGGAAATAGACGTCAAAGGTCGAGAGTTTAGGACGGCCTCAACCTGCGCTAGTACCGTGCTAAATTCTTTGAAAGTTAAATGCGCATTACCTACCACTCGCCGGAGGTGGTACTTACAACTCTTCACTCCAGGTTTCCACAATCCACCAAAATGAGCCGCGTATGAACTTAAATTTAATGCCTTGGCTAGTCGCGTAATTTATTTTATACATATTGCGAATAATTAGATTTTAGATATAAATGAAAATTCGTTCATGAGTCCAACAAAACATTTACCATTGTCTGCGAATATTTCAGAAGGCTTTGAACGGCGAGAAATAAATCTCTTTAGTGCTAATGGATACGCGTCAGTAGTAAGATCGCTGACCAGCTCTAAATGTATAGCTCGAGTAGCGAAGTAGACAAATAAACCCCTTAACGGTTCTAGCTCCCCTACTTTTTCTGTTTAATATGAGCACTGGTCCAGCGTAGTCCACACCACAATGCATAAAAGGGTACCCTGGGCTCAGTCGTTCTTTAGGCAAGTTACCTATGATAGGCACTGGCGTCTTGCCTTGTAGGCGTGCGCATAATACGCAATCGTGTACAATTTTCCTAGCTAGATTGCGTCCCCCTATTGGCCACCACGTCTCTCGCAACGTAAATAAAAGTAGTTGTGGGGCCGCATGTAATCAATAACCTTTGATGTTTATAACGAAATAATAAAATTGTAATTGATCGAAAATTTGAGAAACACTAGATAAAATCAAACGTTTCGT
Organism: Thymelicus lineola; assembly: GCA_963932265.1. Classification (NCBI taxonomy): domain Eukaryota; kingdom Metazoa; phylum Arthropoda; class Insecta; order Lepidoptera; family Hesperiidae; genus Thymelicus; species Thymelicus lineola. The sequence continues at coordinate 14,830,824 of OZ010692.1, forward strand.
TATTTGTAAAGTATTCGTATTTTTAAAAGTAGTATGATACAATAATTCATCACTAGTGTTGTTCCACCCTAAACCTAGTGTACGACAGTTAGTATGCTCACCTAATGACAAATCTTTTTGTATAGTTAACGAGTTCGCGTTATTAGATTGAACAGCATTTGCGTCAAAGTTATAAACCCATTTACGCAACGGTAAGCAACCAGAATCTAACACCTTTTTCGTTTTATCGCATAATTCCAAAATATGTTGCATAGAGTCAGATCCTGCTATCTACGTAAAATTCATCATTTATAATTTGCTTGACGTCTGGGTCATGGCACTCGGCACCCAGTTGCTTTAGACATCGGACCATAAGAAACGGGGGCCGAGGCAGTCCCATACGTAACCGTATTCAATCTATAAACGTAAGCTACACGTTAATCATTAGGATTGTCGCGCCATAAAATTAATTGTAAGTCGCGTTGCTTATTGTCGATTAAGCATTGCCTATACGCCTTTTCGATATCGGCGCAAGCTACGAATTTATGCTGCCGGAATCTTAGAAGAATAGATATCAGATCACCTTGAATAGGCGGACCGACTAATTGCAAATCGTTTAAAGAAATGTTTGTACTAGACTTTTGGCTTGCGTTGAAAACTACGCGCAACTTAGTAGTGCTACTATGCTCGCGGAAGACGCCGTGATGCGGCAAGAAATAATACGGCTTTCCATACGACTCGACTTTAGTCATATGTCCTAAAGAAACATATTCGTGAATGAAATCAGAATACATCTTTTTATAAATGGGTGATTGTTGTAATCGTTTTTCTAAGGCATGAAAACGACGCTCTGCGATGGAATATGTATCGCCCAAGAGATCTGGAGATTGTTTAAAAGGAATTTGAACAATAAATCTTCCATCATTTGAACGCTTAAAATTATTAATGAAATGATTTTCGCATGCAATTTCCTCGTCACTCATGGGATTGCTCTTTGACAATTCCTCGAGTTCCCAAAACATTTTCAACTGTGTGTCAATGGATTGAGTAAAATTACAATTAATAGGATTGTCGTTTTTTAAATTCGTATAAATAGGCCCGGATATAATCCAACCTAAATTAGTATTTTGTAAGAAGGGACCATTTCTTAATCGCATTCTCCCTTCAGCTAATAAGTCCCAAAACTTATCTGCGCCTATCAATATGTCGATTTGTTTACATTCATGAAAAGTAGGATCGGCTAGTTGTATGTTGTTAGGTATTTGAAATTGTTCTGTCTGTATTGCAGTGGGTGGCAAGGATGATGTAATCTCATGCAACACCACGCATTGGAAACGCATAAAGAAAGGGTTGGATCGCGCTTTGATATTAACTTCACATGTGTGTGACGAGTTTGTAATTGAATTTCCAACACCTTTTATTTGTAAAGTGGACTGTATCACATGTAAATCGAGTAGATCGCATAAACGTTTTGTAATGAAACTTCGTTCGCTGCCACAATCGAGTAAGGCGCGCGCGACGTGAAATTTGTTATCCCGACCGGCTATTTCCACAAGTGCAGTCGACAACAACACATGTACACCAGACGATCCGCTTTGTTTATGATTGTCTAAGTGTGAAGTATGCGTGTAAGAACTCTGTGCGATGCAGTCGTCGTTCGAGGTGTTACGAACGTTAGAAATCGGTTCGTTATTTGGGATCGAGACAAACGCGCCCGTAGTAGTGGTCAGCTGATCGTCGTGTATCAATGTGTTATGTCTTAGATTGCATTTACGACAGGAACTGAATTTGCAATTTTCTAACGTATGCCCTGCACGTAAACAATTATGACATAGATTTTTATCTTGAATGAATTTTAATTTATCGCGTAACGTAAACTTTAGAAATGTTTGGCAAGTGTATATAGGATGCATACAATTGCACACCAAACATGCGCGTTGATATCTATGATATGATTGTGAATTGTGAATGTTATTTGAAGCTGGTGACACATGGCAGTGTACATGCGAATTGGGTATTTGTTTGAATGTCTTATGAATGTTGCCGTGTGTAACCATTAATGTTTCTAACATGTCAGCCCTATCTTTGAGAAACTTAACAAGATGATCTACTTTTACTACCGGTGTCGCATCCTGGGAATCGCCACTGCACGCAGTTGTCGATATCGAGCTCCTAAACTGTTCCCACTCGCGTTCTGTGGTGCTGTCCAGTTTAGAAACGACCATATAAATAATGAGTGTGTCCCATGAATCGACCGGTTCGTTAAGTAGCTTTAATGCACGCATATTTTTTAAAAGAGTATCGATAAGTTTCCGAATATGTGAAGGCGACTCCTTCACAAGATTTTGAATAGAAAAGAGAGCCTTGACATGGTTATGAACCAACAACCTAGTATTATTATACCTATTACATATTAATTCCCAAGCAACCGTGTAATTATTTGAAGAAAATTCTAACGAATCGATAACTAATGCTGCTACACTTTTCAGCGAAGCTTTTAAATAGTGAAATTTCTGAATTGGTGTAATATCAACATTATTGTGAACGAGAGAAATAAATGTATCTCTATACTCTAGCCAGTGCTCATATGATCCGTCAAACGTAGGCATAGCTATGGTTGGTAATTTCACAGCGTGTAAATTGGTATTCGTGTTTGAACTTGAAGCCATCTCACCAGACGAAAGCATACTTTTAGCTTGAGCAATGATCGCATAATATGAACTTTCAAAGCCTTCTCGTAATTCCAGCTGATGGAAAAGGTCATTGTTATCCACCGATAATTCTATTTCATTTTGAATCGCATTAAATTCGTTAAAAAATATAGAAGCTCCTTCAATACGCAATTGTAATTCTGCTCGCTTAGTTGGATTCGATGTTAGAAGTTGCGCGTCTAAACTATTCACGTATTTGTTAAAATACGTTAATCTGCCTCTGATTACACCTCGTTTTTTATTTAAATCGGATAAAAACTCGTCGCTTTTATTTGAACTATGAGGAGATTTTTCTGAAATTAATGATTTGCTCGTGCTCATTTTGATGGACAACGGAAAAACTGTGAGTAAATAAAATTGTACTTACGATTGCTTACATATCCAAACCTCGACTCGTAGAAGGTAATGCACAGAGTCCACAAAATGGCGGCAATGAAAATCTTAAATTGTACTGAAATTATGAAAAACACGGTATTAACACGGGTAAGTAGTTGGGAACGGGAAGGAAACTGGTTGATGTCTCACCGATTTGCACTGTTTGCATTGATGATCACTCCAGTCATGCAATTCGTCTTAGGTATAACGTAGCGGCGATAGATTTTCTCGTTGAACGTCGATAGTACGTATAACATTCGTATTGTTCGCATCGAATGTGTAGTTAGTATAGTTCGCTTCGTTTGAAATATTCGGCTTCTGAAGGACCAGCTTATGTTTCGTATTGGTTTCGCATTAAAAGAAGAAAATTAGTTGTAACGTATATAATTTGTGTTCGCATAGTTTGTAGACGTGTAGATATTTTTATTGACAATTGACATTTGAAAAACAAAAAAACTTAAATATTTTATGTACAAATATAAAATTCAGGCCAGTATGTCGCGGCGTGAACATGGCCATATCTAAATGGCGTTAGTGTGTGACAAATAGATATGCGAAAGAAAGAAAGAAATTATCTATTTTGCTAAGCACTGCAACAAGTTATAAAATTTACACTAAATAAATCATTTACAAAATATTATAAGTTATAAAATCGACATAACCTGCTGCAGCACTGCTCAACAAAAAAGGTACGCACTCAGCATATGCCGCGGGCTCCCCCCCGGGGGTTGCCCGCCTTGTCGTGGCGGGGGGGCTTAGTAACCGTGGACTGGTCACCCACGGTGAAGCTTAGAGGCAACCAGGGCCGGCCAGTTTGGGCCGCCGGTTGGCCCGAGAAGGGCGCTCCCAGCGGGCTGAACAAGTTCGCTGCGGACGCGCGTGGATGTGGGACCGCAGAAGAAGAGGAGTGCCGGTATTACGGTGCGCCGTTCTTCCTATCTTCTGCGGCCGTGGAGGGATCGCAGGGCGAGAGGCGTGTTGGTATTACGGTGCGCCACTCCCCCTACCCCCTGCGAGCTGGCGGGGCCGTTCCGCCGAAACGGCACTGGTGGGGCCCCAGAAGAAGAGGTATGTCGGTATTACGGTGCGCCGCTTGCCCTATCCTCTGCGGCCGAGGTGTGGTCGGTGGAAAAACCACAGACTTAATCTTCCACCGGGTACCAGTTATCTGGTTTCCATGGCCTCCTAGTAGCAGACTCGGGGGGAGTCTGCTACAGTACTGGTGGAGGCCGAGGGGGGAGGCGCACCTTACCAACTGGTGCACCCATCGTGGAGGGCTTTCGCGATGGAGCCGCTTGTGGGCGGCTGCCGCTGGCGGGGTCGCGGATGTGTGCGAAAGCGTTCCCGTAACCCCGTTACAAGGCGGCGAGAAGGAAGATGGGGGGGTTTTTAGTGGGTATACCGTGGGTCTCATTAGCCTATACGGGAGTCCCACATAACCACTCGAGTACCCCCTGCGCCCGGGTGGTATGCGTAATGCATTTTTCCCCCCGGGGAAAAAAAGGGTAACCACGGCTACTGATTTTCAGTACGACCTTTGTTGTGTATATGAACATGGCTGTTGTAAACGGAGTGAAGTTTGCTGAGTTATGCCACCCTAATCAATGGCGCTAGTGTCCGCCAAATAGATATTCGAACATAGCTGTTGTAGACCGCACCGCAGCCCCACCCGTAATTTTACGCGTTTCCACCCATGAAACGTCAATTTAGTCTCTAATATTTGTGAACACCGTATATTTTTCTTTACAAAAATTAATGATATCCCACCAAAAACATAAATGTAAAAAAGGAGAGCCAAGTTCAATACAAAAATTATGCTTGGCTGTGGGCTTCGCCGCAAAAAGAATGGAGATCTAAATGAGTGCCAAGTTCTATGCAAAATCTAAATATGTATTTATAGGAACAAAATAACACTATGAACAAGTATTAAACTCTATTTCTTTGCTTTATTGGATGCCTATAACAATTGCTGTTATTTAAAAAAGTGAGATCTTAAAGTAGGTTAGATTTGACTTGGCCAGTTTTCATTACATCAGTGATTTTATAAAGTTATTCAACATTTTAATTCTGATAAAAACTGGCCAAGTCAAATCTAACCTACTTTAAGATCTCACTTTTTTAAATAACAGCAATTGTTATAGGCATCCAATAAAGCAAAGAAATAGAGTTTAATACTTGTTCATAATGTTATTTTGTTCCTATAAATACATATTTAGATTTTGCATAGAACTTGGCACTCATTTAGATCTCCATTCTTTTTGCGGCGAAGCCCACAGCCAAGCATAATTTTTGTATTGAACTTGGCTCTCCTTTTTTACATTTATGTTTTTGGTGGGATTATAGTTTCATAATAGCGTTTATTTTTTATTTATTTTATTTATTCGGGATAGTAACAGCCACTACAATACAATGAAAACTTAAAATTAAGCCACATTTTAGGCCAATAACAACTATCCACTAATTACAAATAAACAATTAAATTATACCGTTCGCTCAAAAATGGTTACAATCCAATGAACATATAAAAAAAAGAAAAAGATATAATACTGTAGAATAAAAACAGTTATACCTACATGTTTTAATGGTAGTTAATACATATGGTGTTAAGTAACGCCCCCACTCAGAAAAGTTCGTTTATTGTATTATATTAATAAATTTATTTTAATTATACATATTCAGCACTTGTCAAAACAAAACTGCAGAATCTAGCAATAGGTACCTACTTCTTTAGGCAGTGGATGGCATTACACTCCAAACCGATTGTCTTTATTCCTCTCTTTCTTTTTCTTGTTTTTTTCGTAGGCATCAAACTCCATAATAACTTATAAGTATTTTTTGTTAAATTACATCTCTCTTATAAAATTGTATTCTGAATAACTTGGAAACTCAAGAGTCTCTCAGTCCGTCGATGGAATACACGTATACTTCTGCTATATAATGTAAATCGAATTTTTGGCTAATTCAATCTACGACACTCGAAAATTCGATATCTTTCTTCATCTCTCTTCAAAAAGCCTGCCTTCTCAATCGCTTAGATCGATTCAAAATTTTGTACGTTGTAACTTCAATGATAATTATTAAAAATCTGCTTACAGCAGAGATTTTGTGTTTTAGCTCATTTGAATAGGCTCAATGTATAAGTTAATCATTTAGAAGTTTTATTGAATTCGTGGTGTAAGAAATTTGAAATTTATAATTGTACAATTTGATTTCGACGGATAATGAACAATGGCAATTCTCTAGTAGTTCAAAGGTAAAAAGAAAATAAAACAAATCCGAAACGACGACTATTTTAAATCGAAGAGGAATTAATATTGATCAACGAAGATCTTAATTACAGAAGTTCCTCAATCTTCAATTTGTTCGGATTCCTACGTTTTTCAATTGAATCGGAGCAAACACAACGGACTTTATTTGCTACGTGACTGCTAGGGGAACCATTAATCTCCTATTTGGAAGACAGTCCGTTTATTGCAGGTCTTTGTACGAAGATACTAAAATAAATAATTTTGAATTAACTCAAAACAAGACATTTAACCTCAATTAAATGTTGCAATTTATTGTATATTCAACAGATTTAAGAGTTAAGCTACCACGCTTTGTTTTTTTATCTTTTCCGGCGGCGTGATAAAGTTTGGAATTGCTTGATTGGTTACTGTAAAATTTGTTTATTTTTACAGTAGTTATTACAAGAATCATAATAGTCTCAGCTTTGACACCCCACAAGCTACATTTTTCCACTTTTTATTACTGTGATCGTGATCGTAATAGGATCGTGTGGGAGTTAGGGAAAATAGATTTAGGTATATGTATATGTATCTATGTAAATGATACTCGGTTAACGGTTTTAGTATATTCGAATACAATTGTACCAGTAAACCGTTTCTTGTCTTCAACCCATTATGGCCCATTACTGAGCACGGGTCTCTCCTCTTGAGGAGGCCTAGAGCATACTCCATCACGCTGCTCCGGAATTGGTGGAAACTGTTTCTTACTACAGTTCATTAATAGGGATGTTGACTAATTTTAGGATTCAATTTTATTTTATAGATATGACCTTAATATTCACGAAAAAAAATATTATAAAAATAATAATCTTCAATTTAAAAACAAAAATTGATAAATAAAAATCATTATCAAATTTCCCACCAAAAACGTCACGTGACGTCACTAAACGATATTCAATACTATCTGTCTGCTAAGTTTGTTGAATTTCCATATAAAATTGTTCCAATGACGTCATATTCTCAAAATGGCGTTTGAGGTCACGTGTCAGTGAGTACAATTTTTAACATTTTAAATTAATGATATTTAATTTATTGTGATTGATTTCAATAAAAGAATCATATTTTAGGCCTTTAAATGTTACCACTAATATTTTAGACATAAATTTATATTAATTTATAATTAGTGTCAACATCCCAATTATAAATTAACTTGTAGAAAATTTGTATGGAAAAAGTCGAAAATGTGCCTAATGCATTGTTGGTCTTAAACCCTCTTCGCATTATTGCCTTTCAAATGAAACCATTTTGGAGCATATCGGTTGGATGATTTCAAAGTCTATAAAGGACATCCGTACAAACGTTTTTTGTGTTTTATACTATAGACTAACGCCCCAACTCAGAGTCACTAACGGTTACTTTAATCGCTCCTTAGTACAGAATCACCATACAAATTCTGTACTCAGGAGCGATATAAATAACCGTTAGTGACTCTGAGTTGGGGCGTAAGAGTTTAATGGTGGCCCGCTATTTTATGATTACCACGACCGTTCTGGCAAGAACGTATCGACTGGGAAAGAGTGGCACGCTGTATTGATAAGATTATTATTAGTTAAAAATTTAAATGAATTTTATTTACAACAGTGGCCTCTTTTCACTCACATAAAACCAACCAGCCAACCAACCAACTTCAACCAAAACTGCGCTTTCTCTTTCTTTACTCTTGCCGATCCTTGACTATGCAGACATTTGTTATCTAGATCTAACTGAGGAGCAACTGAATAAACTTGAGCGACTCCAAAATTTAGCAATAAAATTCATATTTGGTATACGCAAGTATGATCATATTTCCGAATTTCGTAAAAAGCTCAAGTGGCTCCCAATTCGACTTCGGCGGAATACTCATAATATTCTTTCTGCTCTATACTGCACGCTGTTTAACCCAAATACTCCGAGTTATTTAAAAGAGCGATTTCATTTCATGCATCTTTCCCACGATACGCGTTTACTTCGGTCTAATTTCAACTTAACTCTTTCTACACCTACCTATTCTTCCATCTTCTATAGGAAGTCCTTCACTGCATCGGCGGTGCGATTATGGAATGCCCTACCTATTGCTATTCGACGCGCAGAGACCATTGAGTCGTTTAAGAAACAGGTGAAGGACTACTATATTATGACCTGTTAACACATTCCGTCTTTTAGTTTCATCTATACTCACTGACAATTATTTTTATTATTTCTCCTTTTCTACTGTCTACAATAATTTTATACTTCTTTACTTCTTTTTTTGGGTCTTTTTCTCCAGAACATTTTATTACCAGTTTTAATATAATATGCTGGCATACTTTAACACTAATATATATTTATTACACTTATATTTATTTATTTATTTATTTATTACTATGTATTATTATTTTTATTTTTCTGTACACGCACTACCCTGTCCTTTGTGTGTGTTAGTTCAATAATTCCAGTCAATGGTTGCCTGGAAGAGATCGCTGTTTTAGTGATAAGGCCGCCAATTGTACGTTCGTGTTTAAATGTAATGTTTTTTTCATTTGTAATTTTATGTGTACAATAAAGATAATTTGTATTTGTATTGTATTGTATAAAATAGAATTCACATTATGATGTGCGGGCTAATTTACTGTTCCGCAATGCAACATCTTTTTGATTTTTTTGTTTTGCACAACATAGTAGGTAGGTATATATTGTATTTTATAATATGAAACAGGACCGCAAACCTTAAAAAAAAAATTACCTACATCTTCTCGATTTCGCCACCAATAGCAACACGATCCTCCG